>CM029012.1:217405424-217640219 GCA_016801055.1 Panax notoginseng | reverse complement strand
TTATAATTATAGGTCGAGTCTACCCATCAACAAGAAGTCATAATTCAATAAAAAAAAAATTGATATATTTACGTATTAAAAATGATATTTCAACACGAATCTCTGTCACATACAAAGGGGACTCACTCACTATTCATTTGAAAATATCAATTCCATTCAACAATTCAATAGACGCTTTAAATATTAAAGAGATATTGAAATGTATTCATTGATTTATTATATTGTAATAATATAGATTTTAACAAAAAACATACTATTTAAATAATTATTTTGAATTTCCAAATAAATTCAATATTAATTCAGTTAGATAGCCAAACAACAAATTTAAGATATTTTGGTATTAACATATTGTGTATTATAGTTTCATAGAACTACAAATCTAATTCAATCCCAATGCAGCCTCGACCTTTTTTGCTATTTTAACATCTTAATCTAAATAATAAGAGGTTAAAAGTAAAAAAAAATCTAGGGCGGACCGGTCTTGAGAACCGCCCTTTTTTTTGACTTTTAAAAAAATAATAATATTTATTTTAATTCAAATTATTAATTTATGTATACATGTAAAAAATAGGGTTCTACAAACTTTATATATTTGTAATTTGAATAAATGTAAAATAAATAAAGTTTAAGATTTAAGGGTTAAGATTTAGTATTTCAAGAGTAAATAGAAAAAAGAGAAAAAAGGAGGGGGGCAGTCGCTAGACCGGTCAGTAATGACCGGTTGCCCTAGAATCTCTCTAAAAGTAATTATTATAAAACAAATGATAACAATTTAAACCAAACCCAAAACATATAAGAGTAATAATTCATAAGTAATTACTTTATTAATTGTTTTCATTCATAACATTTTTCTGATACAATAATGATGAAATATCATGGTTATCCCGAAACTTCAATTACATTCCATAATAATTGATTTTGTAGAAGAAAATAATTTGTTTCAATTTTAATCATTTATAACTTTGTAGAAAAATAAATTATTTACTTTTTTATATCATCCTGAACTTCTCTCATTATTCCAAAACAATTTTTTACATTGTATTAGTAGTTTTTAACTTTCCATCAAAGGATCTGATTACTATGAATTGACTTCATTGTAAGTTGGTCAATTGCCAATACTGTAAGACCTCAACTTTTTATAAATAAATTGAATTTCCTCTGATTATTATTTTGAATAATAAGATGTTAATTTGATATATATTTTGGTTATAGGTGAAATGTACAAATTTTACAAAATAAGTAAGTGGTTATAAATATTCATTGTTGTCGGGGAATATTCATTTGGTCGTGAAATATTCTTGCTGTCGGGGAATATTCGTACGATGACGCAGCCATTTGTGGGCCCATAACGAAAAACGGTCGGATGAAGAAAACGACAAGTTTGAGTTTTTATAAATAACGGCGTAATTGTGACGCTCCCAAATAGGTATACAACACCCATTCTGAGTCGCCAAATACATGGTACAGAAAGCAAACTACAACTTCAATAATACAATTGTCGTGCAAAATACGACAACACATACTGTGAGCTTAAATACAAATATTGTCTTCTGGACAATATCCACACTCAAATAAATCCTCATTACAATTATTTAAATACTATTTTACAGAAATAGTGAGGACTGCTAAAACATCTTTCTAGAACCATCACTCTATACCCCGACTAGATCCTGCTATGTTCTCACCTCCTGAGAGAAAAATAGAACAAAAGGAAAAGGGTGAGCTCAACTAGCCCAGTAAAGAATATTATGACTAAGATAATATACAACAAATTATCGTTAGTCTTCAACAGGGAAAAAAATTGATAGAATATAATCGACAACAAGTTTTAGATCAACAACTGCAGCGGAAACAGCAAACCATTAGAAGAGTCAAGTAGAGAAAGAATTCTACTATCTTCTAAGATTTAAAAGTCCATCATCAATATTTTATCCCTGTAACATCAATTAATAATCACCTTTATACAAATATTCATCTTTGCACTACAGGCCAAAGATATTCATTTGTATCACCTGTCAGTCATATTCATCTCAACACCTGTTCATCTTTGCACTACAGGCCAAAGATATTTATCAAGTAATCATACATCTTTGCACTACAGGCAAAGATATTCAGTAATATCATCATTTAGGACTGAGGATGATGAAAAATATCTTAAAGAGAACGAATCCAGTGAGACAGAAGGACAAATATTAGGGATTCGTATAACGGTTTATCCAAGATCAATAATACTTCATAATAATCAATTGTGAAGCAGAATTCAAAAATAAAGATAAAAACATGGATACAATCAAGATAGTAACTATAATAGACATCTTGGACAAAAAGGGAAAATTTTATTTTTCGGTGAATAGTGCCGTATACGTGAATAGTAACCCGACACAAAAAGTTTCAAATTTGATAAAAACTCATATCAATATTTCAGCATAATGATATTAAAAAAAATATATCATTAAGAAGAAAATAATATCCCTTACCTCAAAATATCAGTACTTCTAGTCGGAATACCGGTATAAGGCTGAAAGAAACTTGCTCTGATGAATAGAAACTCTCAAAGTATCTAAATACTCACAAAATACACTCAATAATCTAGAGAGAGAAAGAGAGAAACTTGTTTCTGGTATGATTTTCAATTCTAACTTAGCCCTCTATTTATAGGAAAATGTTAGCACGCCAAAGCAGACTTAACCTGCAACCTGATGACTTTACCTGCTACTATTCCCACCCACCACATTTGAATAAAAATCTCAACACATCTCTTCACCAACCAAGAGTGTGGCCCACCAATTCTAGAATTTTTTATCAAAATGATAAACTCTAAAAATTCAACAATTTCTGAACCAGTCATTTCGTAAAATTCATAATAAATCGTACGTTCATTTTTAACGGTTCAAAATTTGTGGACATATACTCAACTTATATATGTATAACATATCCAAAAATTACCACGATCCAACGGTCGGATTAAAAATTATAACCCCCGTAAAATATCTCAAAAACCCTGATTTTTAATACCTCCATTCCGACAAAAATACTGATAAAAACCTCAACATTAACTCCTTCATTTTTAACCATAAAAATATATCCCTCATTTATATCCACATAAAATAAATATTTCCTTATCATATGAATCAACAATTAATTATTCACAAATAAATATTACAGAATCACATTTATGACAACCAGACCGTTCCTAGGAAAGAGGGGGCTTTCCAATAAGGATTTTTCCTTACTGGCGCGCAATTAGATGACCAAACCTCTCCTTAGACAGAACTTTCTAGACATTGCCAATAATGTTATCTAATAATTTTATTCAAATAATATGAATTATTGATCTGATAATGGAAAATACTGTGCAGCAACAATTATTGAAACAACAATAATATAAAATATCAACGCAACAATTATTGAATCAATAAAATAAAATATTGAACAATAACTACTGTAATAATTATTGAGTAGTGCCTTCTTACGTAAGAATCAATAATTGGTGCAATACCGTGTGCTACTGTATTTTAACCACCGGGTATTCCAACAGTATTAACGGTAACAATTACGTCGTTATTTATAAATAACTTATACTTGTCGTTTTCTTTATCCAATCGCTTTTCGTTATGGGGCCCACACAAGGCTGCGCCGTCGTACGAATATTCCCCGACAGCAAGAATATTCCACGACCAAACGAATATTTCCCGACAAAATGGATATTTTATAACCACTTGCTTATTTTACAAAATTTGCACATTTCACCCATAACCAAAGTATTATATCAAATTAACCCCTTATTATTCACAATAATATTTAGAAAAAATTTGATTTTATTCATTAATAAGTTGGGGTCTTACAGTAATTGTTACCGTTAATACTGTTGGAATACGCGGTGGTTAAAATACAGTAATACGCGTTGTTGCACAGTAGCACACGGTATTGCACAGTATTTTTGAATTATTGATTATTACGTAAGAAGGCACTACTCAATAATTGTTACAGTAATTACTTTTTAATATTGTTATTTTATTAATTCAATAATTGCTACGTTGATATTTTATATTATTGTTGTTTCAATAATTGTTACAGCACAGTTGTGCTCCCAAAATAAGTATACATCACCTATTCTAAGTCTCCAAATACATGGTACAAAATTCAACTACAACTTAATTATACAACAGTCGTGTAAAATATGACTAAACATATGCTGTGAGTTTTAATACAAATATTGTCAGATAGACAATATACAAACTCAATGGGATCCTCATTACATTTATTATCACACTATTACATAGAATAGTGAGTACTACTAATGCTATCATCTGGTCCATCACTCCGTTCCCCGACTCGTCCCAACTATATTCTCATTTCCTGAAGAGAACAGTGAAAGAAAGGGTGAGCTCAACTAGCCCAATAAGAAATATTATGACTAAGATAATTCAAAATAAATTATCATTAGCCTTAAACAGTGTTAAACTGATACAATATAACAAACATCAAGTCTAACTACAGCGGAACAAGCATCTCATTAGAAGAGTCAAGTAGAGAATAAAATCTACTATCTTCTATGATTTAAAAGGTTTTTCATGACTTTTTTCGCTGGGACTCAGCTTATTAAATAATCCACATCATCGAATCACCCCTGCACTAAGGTTAAGGATATTCTTTAGTATCACGACCACAATTATCCATGTAATACGGGCCAAGAATATTTGTGTATTCATTAATGGTCATGATCATGCCAACCACTGTCCATTATTGCACTACGGGCCAATGAGGACTTTTACCACATCATTTGTAACATTACGGTCATGATTATACCGAATAATCCCTGGTCATAATCATACCAAGTCCATCTATGCACTACAGGCCACAGATGACTTTCAACAGAATATAAACATGAGGATGATGACAATGATATAAGAATTCAATAAAACAAGTTCAAGAATTAATTTATCCAAGAACCAACAACGTCCAAATTGTCAATATTATACTGCTTTGTAGTGTAAAATTCAAGAATACTCAGAAGAATATTTTCATAAAAAGATACTGGATGAAGCGCAAATATCAAATATATTCTACTAATTTCATGGAGTATAAAAGCTAAAACTTTAACCAACTGAGTATAATAAAGAATGAAATAACAAAAGAATTCACCAAGCATGCGATAGACCGCACAAACAGGTTATTCCAATAGAAAAATAAATAGTGGAACCAGGTCATGCGTAAATGCAACGACAGGATATTCCGACAGAATAATAAATAATGGAACCAGGTCCGGCGTCAACGCACAGACAGGATATTCCGACATAATAATAAATAATAGAACCAGGTCCGGCGTAAAGCACAGACAGGATATTCCGACAGAATAATAAATAATGGAACCAGGTCCGGCGTAAAGCACAGACAGGATATTCCGACAGAATAATAAATAATGTAATAACAAAAGAATTTCACCAAGTATAGGGTAGCCCACGTATACAGGTTATTCCAACAGAATAATAAAAATGGAATAACAGAAGTTCTTTTCATGAATAAAAAAGAAAGAATACCCTTTACGAGTACAACAAATAATATCCCTTACTGTAAAAGAAATTTGATATCGGAGTAGTAAAGTAGCAGAATACTTTTCTTCTTTCTCTCTATAGTTTCTCTATCTAGAGTTTCAGTGAATTCGTAAGAAAATAATGAAGGAATGAGCTTCTATTTATAGAAAAATGGACTGCATAGTAACTAACTCATGAACGGTCTATATTGATTTACTTTAATCTGACGGTCCATAATTAAAGCAAAATCTTTCAAATAAATATATATTCTATTTTATTTATAATTTAATAAAACGAATAACTTTATTAAGATTTTACTATGCAAACACTATGCAGGAACTATACAACACTATACATAATAAAATATAATATATTCTAATTATTGTTTAATAAAACAGATAACTTTATAAAAGTATTCAGTATTATATAAAAATATTTTACTATTAGCCTAATAAAACGAATAACTTTATAAAAGTATTCTGTTTTATATAAAAGTTTTTCTGTTTTATTACATTAATAATACCAATAAAACAAAACTGAGTGACTTATCACGTAAGCATCAATAATCAATAACGTGTGCTACTATGCAACCATGCGTATTAATGTACTTTTTCTACCGAGTAGTTCAACAGTATTAATGGTAAAACTTCCGTCGTTATTTTTATAAAGTATTTTTTGTCGTTTTCTCAATCTAACAATAACTTCGTTGTGGGGTCCACCAATGATTGTGTCGTCGTACGAATATTCTCTGTTAAAATAAATATTTCCCGACCAATCGAATATTATATAGCAACTTGCGTACTTTGTAAAATTTATAAATATTACCCACAACTATAATATTATATTAATTTCACTCCATAATATTCAAAAATAATATTTATAAAAAATTCATCTTTATTTATAAAAGTTGGGTCTTTACAACCTCCCCTTCTTATGAAATTTCGCCCTCGAAATTGGGGTACGTACCTGGTATATCGAAGAGGTAAGGATACCTTGACTTCATTTCATATTCTAACTCCCAGGTCATTTCCTCAACATCGTGGTTTCTCCACAAAACTTTGACTTGAGGTATAACCTTGGAGCATAGAATATGTTCCTTCTTATCCAAGATTTAAACAGGAACCTATTCATACGTTAAATCTTCCGCTATTTCTTCCAGTTCTAACTCAATAATGTGGTTCGGGTCTTCCACATATTTACATAACATGGATATGTGAAAAATATTATGAACACAAGACATACTTGGCGGTAAAGCGAGTCTATAGGCCACAGTTCCTACTCGATCGAGGATTAAAAATGGGCCAATGAATCGAGGATTGAGCTTTTCTTTCTTTCCAAATCTCGTAACTCCTTTTCACGGTGCAACTCGTAACAACACATGATCTCCTATATCAAATTCTACGTCCTTTCGATGAAGATCAGCATAACTCTTTTGTCGATCTTGTGAGGTTTTTATACGTTGCCGGATCGTTTGAATCTTTTCCGTAGTCATACGTACCATCGGTCCCAACAACGTTGCTTCACCCACCTCATCCAGCATACTGGAGAACGACACTTTCTTTCATACAATGCCTCGAATGGAGCCATGCCAATACTTGCTTGATAACTGTTGTTGTAGGACAACTCCACCAATGGTAAGAACTTATCCCAACTTCCCTTGAAGTCAAGGACACAGAGTCTTAATAAATCTTTAAGAGTTTGAATAGTCCTCTCTGATTGTCCGTCCGTTAAATCCGTGCCCATAGCTTTTTATAAACTAACCAAAATCGTGAAGTGAATCTTGTGTCTCGATCAGAAACTATGGATACTGGCATACCATGCAGTCTTACAATCTCGTTTATATATATACGAGCAAGACGTTCAAGTGTCTAAGTTTCTCGTATTGGTAAGAAATGAGCAGCCTTGGTCAATCTATCAACAATGACCCAAATTGCATCAATGCCTTGAGAAACCTTGGGAAGACCAGTAACGAAATCTATGATAATGTGTTCCCACTTCCATTCTGGAATTTTAAGTGGTTGCAATGGACCTTTTGGTACTTGATGCTCCGCTTTGACTCGTTGACAAGTTAGACACCTTGTGATAAACAACGCTATCTCTCTATTCATATTTCTCCACCAAAATGTATGACGAAGATCACGATACATTTTGGCACTCCCAGGATGGATTGCAAACGGTGTGTTGTGCGCCTCCATAATGATTTTATACTTTAAATTAGGATCGTTAGGAATACAAAGTCTAGAGTTGACTTGAAGTATTCCTTCTTCATCGATTCTTACTTTCGGCATAGCACCTTCTTGCACTTTCTTCCTCATACGGATCAGCTCCAGGTCTGTAGCTTGAGCAACTTTAACTTTATCAATTAAAGTCAGTTCTAGTCGTATATTCTCCATCATCACATGGGTCCCTGGAGTCTTTAACTCTATATCCATCCTTTGTAAGTCACACAAAATGGGCCTTTGCGTTGACAATATCGCACTCGTACTTGCATATGATCTTCTACTCAATACATCAGCTACCACGTTCGCTTTTTCAGGATGGTATTGGATGGTATGATCATAATCTTTCAACAGTTCAGCCAACGTCGTTGTCGCATGTTGAGTTCCTTTTGAGTAAAGAAATATTTGAGGCTTTTATGATCGGTAAAGATCTCCACTTTCTCCCCATACAAGTAATGCCTCCAAATTTTAAGTGCGAAGACAACAGCTGCCAACTCTAGATCATGAGTAGAATAATTCCTCTTATTCTTTGAGTTGTCTTGAGGCATAGGCTATGACTTTCCCATGTTGCATGAGAACACATCCCAACCCTTTGCCCGAAGCATCACTGTAGATGACAAATCCCTCCGAGCCAGATGGTATTGTCAGAACAGGTGCTGAAATGAGTCTCCTCTTGAGTTCTTGAAAACTCTCCTCACATTCTTCTCTCTAACCAAACTTTGTATCTTTCCGAGTCTGCTGAGTTAATGGAGTAGCGATTTGAGAAAATCCTTCCACGAATCTCCGATAATAATCAGGTAAACCGAGAAAGCTACGTACTTCGGTCACTGATTTAGGTTGCTCCCAGCTTTGAATTGCTTCAATCTTTGTCGGGTCAACAAATATTCCATGACTTGATACTACGTGCCCAAGGAATGCTGCTTCCTCAAGCCAGAACTCGTATTTCTTCAACTTGGCATAAAGTTTATATTCACGAAGCTTTTGGAGTGTCAGCCTCAAGTGTTGCTCATGATCTTCACGGCTTTTAGAATAAATAAGGATGTCATCAATAAAGACGACCACAAAGTGATCCAAATATTCCTTGAATACTCAGTTCATCATATCCATGAAGGCAGCAGGAGCATTAGTCAATCCAAAAGACATGACTAAGAATTCATAATGCCCGTACCGAGTTCTGAAGGCAGTCTTTGGAATATCTTCAGTTCTAACCTTCAGCTGATGATATCCAGAACGAATATCGATTTTTGAAAAGAATTATGCTCCTTACAACTGGTCAAACATGTCATCAATACGTGGAAATGGATACCTATTTTTGATGATGACATGTTTCAACTCCCGATAATCAGTACAAAGTCGCATACTCACATCTTTCTTCTTCACGAATAGAACAGGAGCACCCCAAGGAGAAGTACTAGGACGAATAAAGCCAATGTCTAACAATTCCTGCAGTTGGGTCTTTAACTCCTGAAGTTCAATAGGAGCCATTCGATATGGGGCTTTAGAAATGGGTTTTGTACTGGGTTCAAGGTCGATACAAAATTCAATTTCACGCTCTGGGGGTAGGCCAGGAAGTTCTTCATGGAATACATCAGGAAATTCATTAACAATAGAAATATCATTCAAAACTGAAGTATTTTTGTTTAGATCCGTGACATGAGCTAAGAAAGTTTGACATCCGTTTTTCAATAAACGAATAGCTTTATGGCTTGAGATGACAGTGATTGATTTTAATGGTTTGGTTGTTTGAATTCGCATAATAGGTTGATTAGGAATATGAAAGCTAACAACCTTACAAAAATAATCAATTTTTGCATGATTAGTAGTTAACCAATCAATCCCTAGAATTACATCAAATGCAAGTATTTTCAATGAAATAAGATCGACAGGTAATGTGAGGGTACCGATTTGAACCAAACAAGACTTATAAACAGTGGATGTAATGAAGGTTTCTCCCAACGGAGTTTTCACAGATAAGTCAAAGTCTAATTTCTCCAGAGTCAAATTTAATCGTTGAGCGCAAATAGGAGAAATAAAAGAATGGATAGAACCGGTATCAAATAAGGTATATACTTCGCTAGAGTTTATGATAAGCTTACCCGTGATGACCTCGTTCGGGTTCCTTGCTTTCTGGGAGGTCACAACAAACGCTCTCCCTTGCACTACCGGTTTTGACTTTTCTGAGACGTCCTTTGGTGCCTCCATCCTAGCTGAACTTGTCTTCGGTGAACGACAAAATCGGGCTAAGTGACCTTCTCTTCCACAATTATAACATGCTTTGGACAACATCGCGCGGTTTGGACTGATGTGTCCTTCCCCTCCGCATTTGAAGCATATGATAGGTGGTCGTTCTCCTTCTATAACCACGGGTGCTGGTGCTGACATCTTTCCATCATTGTTGAATCTCCTCTCCTTGAAATGTCCATTCTTATTGTTTTGGCCATGATTATCACCGAAGTGGTTACCATTTCTGGCCTGCTGATTCCCTCCACGCTTGTTGTCACCGCTTCGATGACTGCTTTCACTGGTATTATCATTTTGTTGGTTGCTCTCTTTTGGTTGCATTGACTCGTTATCGCGCTCTACTAACTTAGCCCTATTTACAACATCTGAATAGAAACACAGTTTATGAGAAATAAGATGTTGACATATCTCCGTCTTCAAACCTCTTAAAAACATCCGCAACATTCTCTCTTCATTATCCATCAAGTGGGACGCAAACCGGGACAGCTCAGCAAACTTAGCTTCGTACTGCGACACGGTCATATTATTCTGCTCCAAGTTGACGAATTCTACCTCCTTCATGTGAAGAATACTTTCAGAAAAGTACTTGTCATTGAATAGTTCCTGGAACTTCTCCCAAGACATCTTCAGTGCGGCAGGTTGAGTAAGCTTTAAAGATTCCCAACAGTAATCTGCCTCTGCCCGTAACATGAAGGTGGCAAATGGAACCTTTTTCTCCTCGGAGCATCCCAAGACATCAAATGTCTTGTTGATCTGTTTAATCCACGTCTCCGCCTTAAGTGGTTTTGGCTCTCTAAAAAACTCCGGTGGTCCCAGTTCTTTAAACTGCTTGGCGGTGACCGTCCGAGAGTTGCCAGTATTTCTACCTGCATTTTGGACAGGAGCCGCTCTCCAAAATTGCATGAATTTCATAAAGCTTCTGAACATTCCATCATTCATCATTTGGTCAGTGATGTCGTTTACATGAGGATTGTCGCCTTCTTGATGCACATTATCCTGATTATTGATATGTGGTGAATCAACGGTCGCCTGTGCTTCATTGCTATTCTCAACATTCTCGGATGTCATTTTTAAATACTGCCACAAAATAAGGGTTAAATAACATATCACATATTATCTCTATACTCTGACCAACCAATTAAATACCAAATAAACTTAGGTAGGTCATACTAGCGAAGGAATTTCCCGTCTCTCCCCTCCTAGTTCTAGTCTCACATCTTAGCCAGGGATCATATCCTTAAGCTCTGATACCAACTGTGACGCCCCCAAAATAGGTATACATCACCTATTCCAAGTCGCCAAATACTTGGTACAAAATTCAAATACAACTTAATTATACAACAGTCGTGTAAAATACGACTAAAGATATGCTGTGAGTTTTAATACAAATATTGTCAGATAGACAATATACAAACTCAATGGGGTCCTCATTACATTTATTATCACACTATTACATAGAATAGTGAGGACTACTAATGCTATCATCTGGTCCATCACTCCGTTCCCCGACTCGTCCCAACTATATTCTCATTTCTTGAAGAGAACAGTGAAAGAAAGGGTGAGTTCAACTAGCCCAATAAGAAATATTATGACTAAGATAATGCAAAATAAATTATCATTAGCCTTAAACAGTGTTAAACTGATACAATATAACAAATATCAAGTCTAACTACAGCGGAACAAGCAACCCATTAGAAGAGTCAAGTAGAGAATAAAATCTACTATCTTCTATTATTTAAAAGGTTTTTCATGACTTTTTTCGCTGGGACTCAGCTTATTAAATAATCCACATCATCGAATCACCCCTGCACTAAGGCTAAGGATATTCTTTAGTATCACGACCACAATTATCCATGCAATACGGGCCAAGAATATTTGTGTATTCATTAATGGTCATGATCATGCCAACCACTGTCCATCAATGCACTACGGGCCAATGAGGACTTTTACCGCATCATTTGTAACATTACGGTCATGATTATACCGAATAATCCCTAGTCATAATCATACCAAGTCCATCTATGCACTACAGGCCACAGATGACTTTCAACAGAATATAAACATGAGGATGATGACAATGATATAAGAATTCAATAAAACAAGTTCAAGAATTAATTTATCCAGGAACCAACAACGTCCAAATTGTCAATATGATACTGCTTTGTAGAGTAAAATTCAAGAATGCTCAGAAGAATATTTTCATGAAAAGATACTGGATGAAGCACAAATATCAAAAATATTCCACTAATTTTATGGAGTATAAAAGCTAAAACTTTAACCAACTGAGTATAATAAAGAATGGAATAACAAAAGAATTCACCAAGCATACGATAGACCGCACAGACAGGTTATTCCAACAGAAAAATAAATAGTGGAACCAGGTCATGCGTAAATGCACCGACAAGATATTCCGACAGAATAATAAATAATGGAACCAGGTCCGGCATAAACGCACAGACAGGATATTCCGACATAATAATAAATAATGGAACCAGGTCCGGCGTAAAGCACAGACAGGATATTCCGACAGGATAATAAATAATGTAATAACAGAAGAATTTCACCAAGTATAGGGTAGCCCGCGTATACAGGTTATTCCAACAGAATAATAAAGAATGGAATAACAGAAGTTCTCTTCATGAATAAGAAAGAAAGAATACCCTTTATGAGTACAACAAATAATATCTCTTACCGTAAAAGAAACTTGATATCGGAGTAGTGAAGTAGCAGAATACTTTTCTTCTTTCTCTCTATAGTTTTTCTCTCTAGAATTTCAGTGAATTCGTAAGAAAATAATGAAGTAATGAGCTTCTATTTATAGAAAAATGGACTGCATAGTAACTAACTCATGAACGGTCTATATTGATTTACTTTAATTTGACGGTCCATATTTAAAGTAAAATTTTTTAAATAAAATATAATATATTTTATGTGACGCTCCCAAATTAGGTATACATCACCCATTCTAAGTCGTCAAATACATGGTACAGAAATAAATATAACTTCAGTAATACATTTGTCGTACAGAATACGACAACACATATACTGTGAGTTTGAATACAAATATTGTCTACTAGAGAGTATACAAACTCAAAAGGAGTCCTCATTACAATTATCACACTATTTCACAGAATAGTGAGAACTACTAATGCAACCATCTGGACCGTCAATCCAATCCCCGACTAGTCCCAGCTATATTCTAATTTTCTGAAGAGAACAGTGAAAGAAAGAGTGAGCTCAACTAGCCTAGTAAGAAATATTATGACTAAGATAATGTACAACAAATTATCATTAGTCTTCAACAGAAAAAAATCTGATAAAATATAATAGACAACAAGTTTTAGATCTACAACTGCAGCGGAAAAAGTAATCTATTAGAAGAGTCAAGTAGAGCATAAAACATACTATCTTCTATGATTTAAAAGATTTATCATCAATTTTATTGCTGAGATTCAGCTTAATAAATAATCCACATCATCGAATCATCCCTGCACTACGGGCCAAAGATAATCGTGTTTTAATCAACGGTCATGATCATGCCATAAAATAATTCATCTTTGTTGTAAGACCCCAACTTTTATAAATAAAGATGAATTTTCTATAAATATCATTTTTGAATATTATGGAGCTAATTTGATATAATGTTATAGTTGTGGGTAATATTTATAAATTTTGCAAAGTACGCAAGTTGTTATATAATATTCGATTGGTCGGAGAATATTCGTTTTAGCAGGGAATATTGGTACAACGACACAATCATTGGTGGACCCTACAACGGAATTATTGTCGGATTGAGAAAACGACAAAAATATTTTATTAAAAATAACGGCGAAAGTTTTACCATTGATACTGTTGAACTACTCGGTAGTAAAAGTACAGTAATACGTGTGGTTGCATAGTAGCACACGGTATTGATTATTAATGCTTATGTGAGAAGTCACTCAGTTTGATTCAATTATTGTCAGTTAATAATATGAATTATTTAGCGATAATGACATTTTGTTTTATTTCGTATTATTAACGTAATAAAACAGAAACATCTTTTTATATAAAACAGAATATTTTATTAAAGTTATTCTATAAATAGAATATATTATATTTTATTTAAAAGATTTTTTTTAAATATGGACCGTCAGATTAAAGTAATCAATCTGGACCGTTCATGGATTAGTTACTATGCATTCTATTTTTCTATAAATAGCAGCTCAATCCTTCATTATTTCTTACGAATTCACTGAACTCTAGAGAGAGAAACTATAGAGAGAGAAAAAAAAAGTATTCTGCTACTTAACTACTTCCTTATTTCAGTTCTTCTTTAAAAACGGTAAGGGGTGTTATTCTTTCTTATTCATGAAGAGAACTGTTGTTATTTCATTTCTTATTATTCTGTTGGAATAACCTGTATACGTGGTCTACCCTATACTTGGTGACATTCTTTTAATATTCTGTTGGAACATCCTGTCTGTGTGTTTTACACCGGACCTGGTTCCATTTTTATTATTATTCTGTTGGAACATCCTGTCTGTGTGTTTTACACCGGACCTGGTTCCATTTTTATTATTATTCTGTTGGAACATCCCGTCTGTGTGTTTTACATCAGACCTGGTTCCGTCTTTATTATTATTCTGTTGGAACATCCTGTCTGTGTGTTTTACATCGGACCTGGTTCCGTCTTTATTATTATTTTGTTGGAATATCCTGTCTGTGCGTTTTACGCCGAACCTGGTTCCATTATTTATTATTCTGTTGGAATAACCTGTCTGTGCGGTCTATCGCATGCATGGTGATTTCTTTTGTTATTCCATTCTTTATTATACTCAGTTTTTTAAGTTTTGACTTCTATACTCCATGAAATTTGTGGAATATCCTTGATAATTGCGTTTCATCCGGTATCTTTTCATGAAAATATTCTTCTAAGCATTCTTGAATTTTACTCCACAAAGCAGCATCATGTTGACAATTTGGACGTTGTTAATTCTTGGATAAATTAATTGTTGAACTTGTTTTATTGAATTCTTATATCATTGTCATCATCCTCATGTTTATAAATTGTTGAAAGTCATCTGTGACCTGTAGTGCATAGATGGACTTGGTATGATTATGACCAGGGATTATTCGGTATAATCATGACCGTAATATTATAAATGATGTGGTAAAAGTCCTAATTGGCCCGTAGTGCATTGATGGATAATTGTTGGCATGATCATGACCATTAATGAATACACGAATATCCTTGGCCGTAGTGCAGGGGTGATTCGATGATGTGGATTATTTTATTAAGCTGAGTCCCAGCAATAACAGTGTTGAAAAACCTTTTAAATCATAGAAGATAGTAGATTTTATTCTCTACTTGACTCTTTTAATAGATTGCTTGTCCCGCTGCAGTTAAACTTGATGTTCGTTATATTTTATCAGTTTAACACTGTTGAAGGCTAATGATAATTTATTCTGCATTATCTTAGACATAATATTTCTTACTGGGCTAGTTGAGCTCACCCTTTCTTTCACTGTTCTCTTCAGGAAATGAGAATATAGCTGGGACGAGTCGGGGAACGGAGTGATGGACCAGATGATAGTAGTAGTAGTCCTCACTATTCTGTTAAATAGTGTGACAATAATTGTAATGAGGACTTCTTTTGAGTTTGAATACTCTCTAGTAGACAATATTTGTATTCAAACTCATAGTTATATTTTGTCGTATTGTACATGACAGTTGTATTAGTAAGTTGTATTTGAATTCTTTACCATGTATCTGGCGACCCAAGATGGGTGATGTATACCTAATTTTGGGGGCGTCACATTTGTACCCTTGGCCAAAGAGAATCCATGTCCATAATCATACCAAAAATTGTCCATCAATGCACTACGGGTCAATGAGGACTTTTACCACATTGTTTGTAACATTACGGTCATGATTATACCGAATAATCTCTGGTCATAATCATACCAAGTCCATTTATGCACTACAGGCCACAGATGACTTTCAACAGAATATAAACATGAGGATGATGACAATGATATAATAATTCAATTAAACAAGTTCAAGGATAAATTTTAAAGATTTATAATTTAATTTATCCAGAAATCAATAACGTCCAAATTGTCAACATGATACTACTTTGTAGAGTAAAATTCAAGAATAATATTCAGTTGGTCATGTTCATCTCAACACCTGTTCATCTTTGTACTACGGGCCAAAGATATTCATCAGGTAATCATCCATCTTTGCACTACAGGCCAAATATATTCAGTAATATCATCATTTAGGACTGATGATGATGAAAAATATCTTAAAAAAAATGAATCCAGTGAGATAAAAGAATAAATATTATGGATTCGTATTACAGTTTATCCAAGTTCAATAAATCTCCGAAATAACCAATTTTGAAGAAGAATTCCAAAATAATGATTAAAACATGGATACAATAAAAAATAGTAACCATAATAGACATCTTGGTCAAAAAGGAAAATTTTTATTTTTTGGTGAATAGTGTCGTATTCGTGAATGGTGCCGTATACGTGAATAGTAATCCCGACACAAAAAGTTCTAAATTTGATAAAAAGTTCAGACCAATACTTCGGCATAATGATATTGAAAGAAATAATATTATTTACGAAAAAATAACATCCCTTACCTCAGAATAACCGTACTTCTGACTGAATTTCGGATATAGTACTGACAGAAACTTGTACTGAATAGCAACTCTCAAAGTATCTAAATACTTACTAAAATACGCTCAAGAATATAGAGAGAGAAAGGGAGAAAACTTATGAATTATGGTGTAATTTTCAATTCTAACTTAGCCCTCTATTTATAGGAAAATGTTAGCACGCCGAAGCAGACTTGACCTGCTACCTGATGGCTTTACCTGCTACTATTGCCACCCACCACATTTGAAATAAAATTCAACATATTTCTTCACCAACCATAAGTGGGGCCCACTCAATTTTAGATTTTTTCACCAAAATTATTTATAAACCTAATTTCCGAATCAGTCACCTCTTAAAATTCATAACAAATCATACGTTCATTTTTAACGGTTCAAAATTTATGGACATATACTCAACTTATATATGTATAACATATCCAAAAATCACAACGATCCAACGGTCGGATTAAAACTTATAACTTACGCAATATATCTGAAAAATAGTGATTTGATTTTTAATACCTCCATTCCGACAGAAATACTGATAAAACACCTCAACATTAATTCCTTCAATAATAAACACATAAATAAATCCATCATTTATATCCACATCAAATAAATATTTCTTTATCATATAAATCAATAATTAATTATTCACAAATAATATTACAGAATCACAATTATGACAACCAGGCCGTTCCTAGGAAAGAAGGGGCTTTCCAATAAGAATTTCTCCTTACTGGCGCGCAATGAGGTGACCAAATCTCTCCTTAGACAGAACTTTCTAGACATTGCCAATAATGCTATATAATAATATTATTCAAATAATATGAATTATTGATCTGATAATGAAAAATACTGTGCAACAACAATTATTGAAACAACAATAATATAAAATATCAACGTAGCAATTATTGAATCAATAAAATAAAATATTGAACAGTAACTACTATAATAATTATTGAGTAGTGTCTTCTTACGTAGGGATCAATAATTCAAAAATACTGTGCAAAACTGTGTGCTACTGTGCAACCAAGCGTATTACTGTATTTTAACCACCGGTTATTCTGACAGTGTTAACGGTAACAAATACGCCGTTATTTATAAAAACTCAATTTTATCGTTTTCTTCATCCGACAGTTATTCTGTTATGGGGCCCACAAATGGCTGCGCCGTCGTACGAATATTTCCCGACAACAAGAATATTCCACGACCAAACGAATATTCCCCGACAAGAATGAATATTTTATAACCACTTGCTTATTTTGTAAAATTTTCACATTTCACCCATAGCCAAAACATTATATCAAATTAACACCTTATTATTTCAAAATAATAATTAGAGTAAAATTCAATTTTATTTATAAAAAGCTGGGGTCTTACATTATATTTATAATCTAATAAAACGAATAACTTTATAAAAGATTTTACTATGCAAATACTATGCAGGTACTATGTAAATACTATACATAATAAAATATAATATATTCTAATTATTGTCTAATAAAACAGATAACTTTATAAAAGTATTCTGTTTTATATAAAAAGATTTTACTATTAGCTTAATAAAACAAATAACTTTATAAAAGTATTCTGTTTTATATAAAAAGCTTTTCTGTTTTATTACATTAACAATATCAATAAAACAAAACTGAGTGACTTATCACGTAAGCATCAGTAATCAATACCGTGTGCTACTATGCAACTATGCGTATTACTGTACTTTTACTACCGAGTAGTTCAACAGTATTAATGGTAAAACTTCCGCCGTTATTTTCATAAAGTATTTTTTGTCGTTTTCTCAATCCGACAATAATTTTGTTGTGGGTCCACCAATGATTGTGTCGTCGTACAAATATTTCCTGTTAAAACGAATATTCCCCGACCAATCGAATATTATATAGCAACTTGCGTACTTTACAAAATTTATAAATATTACCCACAACTATAACATTATATCAATTTCATTCCATAATATTCAAAAATGATATTTATAAAAAATTCATCTTTATTTATAAAAGTTGGGGTCTTACAATAGTATTTCCCATTATTAGATCAATAATTCATATTATTTGAATAATATTATTAGATAGCATTATTGGTAATGTCTAAGGAAGTTCTGTTTAGGAAAGGGGTTTGGTCACCTAATTACGCGCCAGTAAAGAGAAATCCTTATCGAAAAGCCCTCTCTTTCCTGAGAACGACCTGGTTGTCATATTGTGATTCTGTAATATTATTTATGAATAATTAATTTTTAATTTATATGATAAGAAAATATTTATTTTATGTGGATATAAATGAAGGAATTAATGTTGAGGTGTTTAATCAGTATTTTGTCAGAATAGAGGTATTAAAAATCATCCGTATGTGAATTTCAGACATTTTCTGATTGAAATTTGGAAAAAATTTCTTCTACAAAGTTGTAGAGAATTAAATTTCTTATGCAATGAATATAAAATTCGTATTTTGATGATAAAATGGCTATTTATTATGAATTATTAAAGTTTCAAAAATAAATATTTTTATTAAAAATATGTGGGCCCCACTTTTGGTTATTGTGAAAAAATCTAATTTTTGGTGGGCCCCACTGTGGTGTGCTGAAATTTGATCAATTATGGTGGGCGTGAATTTTTTTTATAAAATATTATTTTATTAATTTAGTCTGCTTTGTCGTTCTAAGCATGTTCCTATAAATAGAGTGCTTATTTAGAAATGAAAATAACACTAGAATCATAAGTTTTATCTCTCTATATTATCGAGCGTATTTTGTGAGTATTTAGATATTTTGAGAGTTGCTATTCAGTGTAAGTTTCCTTCAGCGTTATATCTGATATTTCAGGCAGAAGTACTATTCTTTTGAGGTAAGGGATGTTATTTTCTTCGTAAATGATATTATTTTTTTCAATATCATTATACCGAAATATTGGTATGAAATTTAGTATGAAATTTTTACCTTTTCATGTTGAGGTTACTATTCATGTATACGGTACTATTCACGTATACGACATTATTCACAAATACGGTACTATTCATGAGTACTAGTCACGAAGTATGATTTTTCTTGTGAAATTTCTACCTTTTCGTGTCGGGGTTATTATTCACGTATACGACACTATTCACAAATACAACACTATTCACAGAAAAATAAAATTTTCTCTTCTTTATCTAACATGTCTATTATGGTTACTATCTTTGATCGTATCCATGTTTTGATCTTCATTCTTGAATTTTACTCCACTATAGTTTATTACAGAGTATTTTTGAACTTGAATTATCTAAAGTACGAATCCCTAATCTTTATTCTTTTATCTCACTAGATTCGTTTATTTAAAATATTTTTCATCATTCTCGGTCCTAAATGATGATATAACTGAGTATCTTTGGCCTGTAGTACAAAGATGAATAATTACCTAATGAATATCTTTGGCCCGTAGTGCAAAGATGAATAGGTGTTGAGATGATTATGACCAACTGGTGATACAAATGAATATCTTTGGCCCGTAGTACAAAGATGAATATTTGATTCAAGATGTATATTGATTGATGTTACATGGATAAAATATTGATAATGGACTTTTAAATACATAGATGATAGTAGATTTCATTTTCTACTTAACTCTTTTAATGAATTGTTATTTCCGCTGCGAATATTGATCTAAAACTGGTTATTTCCGCTGCGAAGACTAAAGATAATTTGTTTTACATTATCTTAGTCATAATATTCTTTACTGGGCTAGTTGAGCTCACTCTTTTCCTTTTTGTTCCATTTTTCTTCTCAGGAGGCGATAATATAGCGGGAACTAGTCGGGGTGTGGAATGATGTTCTAAGTCAGTTATTTTAACAGTGCTCACTATTTTATAAAATAGTGTATCAATAATTATAATGAAGACTTATTTGAGTTTGAATACTGTCTAGAAGACAATATTTGTATTTAAACTCACAACATATGTGTTGTCGTATTTTGCACGACAATTGTAATAATAAAGTTATAGTTGTTTTCTGTACCATGTATTTGGTGACTCAGAATAGGTGATGTATACCTATTTTGGTGGCGTCACAATTGGTATCAGAGCTTAGGGATATGGTCTCTGGCAGAGATCGAAGAATAGAACTAGGAGAGGAGAGACAAGTAAATCCTTCGCTAGTGTGTCCTACCTAAGCTTATTTAGTATTTAATTGGTCGGTCAGAATATAGGGATAATGTGTGGTATGTCAATTTCTTAATTAACCCTTATTTTATGGCAGTATTTGAGAATGGCAGTTGAAAATGTTAACAATAGAGTGAATAAGACCGTGGAGACACCTTTAATCAGTAACCAGGGGAACATGCAACAGCAAGGCAATATTTTCCCTGTAAACAACACTACTGAAAAAACGATGAATGATGGAATGTTTAGAAGCTTTTTGTAGTTCATGCAAAATCAGACGAGGGAGAGTCGTGTACAAAATACGGGTGGAAATGATAGCAACGCGCGGCTTGTCATAGCCAAGCAGTTTAAAGAGTTGGGACCACCAGAATTTGTAGAAAAGTCAGATCCGATCAAGGCGGAAACGTGGGTAAAGCAAATTACCAAGATATTTGATGTCTTGGGATGCACGGAGGAACAGAAGGTTCCATTCGCCACCTTTATGTTCCGTGGTGAGGCAGATTACTGGTGGAAATCTGTGAAGCATACCCAGCCAGCCGCACTCAACATGTCTTGGGAAACGTTTCAAAAACTGTTCAATGACAAGTAATTCCCTGAAAGTATTTGTCATATGAAGGATGTAGAGTTTATTAGACTGAAACAGAACAACATGACTGTGTCCCAGTACGAGGCTAAGTTCGCAGAGTTATCCAGGTTTGCACCTCATTTGGTAAAGAATGAGGAACGTATGACGCGGATGTTTCTGAGAGGTCTGAAACCTGAAATTCGGCAATATCTTATTTCTCACAAATTTTCTCTATATTCAGATGTTGTGAACAGGGCTTAATTATTAGAGTGAAATAATGAGTATGCTCAATCGAGGGATCACAACCAGGGTCATACTGGTGGCAGTAGTCATCGAAGCTATGACAATCAGCGGGGAGGAAAATATCCGGACAAAAGAAGTAACCACTCTGGTGGTAATCGTGGCCATAATAGTAGAACAAGCGAGTCGGGGGGAGATTTCAAAAAGAGAAGGTACAACAATGATAACGTGAAGACGTCAGCACCAACAGTTTCTAGGGGAAGAGAATGACCACCGGTCGTATGTTATAAATGCGGGAAAGAGGGACACATCAGTCCAAACTGCCCTCAATAATCCAAGGTGTATTATAACTGTGGAAAGGAAGATCATATAGCTAGAGATTGTCTTGTAACGAAACTAAGTCTAACGGGGATGGTGACTCCAAAAGCTGTCCCGGACAAGTCAAAGTCGGTGGTTCCTGAAAGAGCGTTTGTCGTGACTGCTCAAAACGCGAGGAACCCGAACGAAGTGATCAAGGGTAAGCTAATCATAAACTCTTGCGAAGTTTATACCTTATTAGATACCGGCTCTACCCATTCTTTTATCTGTCCTGCTTGTGCTCAACGTTTGAACTTGACTCTGGAGAAATTAGACTTTAACTTATTTTTTGAGACTCCGTTAGGAGAAACTTTCGTTACATCCACTGTTTATAAATCTTGCTTGATCCAAGTTGGTACCATCATATTACCTGTTGATCTTATCTCTTTAAAGATACTTGCATTTGATGTGATTTTAGGGATTGATTGGTTAACTACTCATCATGCCAAAATTGATTGTTTTCGTAAGGTTGTTAGTTTTTTTATTTTTAACCAACCTGTTATGCGAATTCAAGCAACCAAACCATTAAAGTCAATCACTGTCATATCAAGCCATAAAGCCATTCGTTTATTAAAAAACGGATGTCAAGCTTTCTTAGCCCATGTCATGGACATGAACAAAAATACGTCAGATTTGAATAATATTTCTGTTGTTAATGAATTTCCTAATGTATTACCTGAAGAACTTTTTGGTCTACCCCCAGAACGTGAAGTTGAATTCTTTATTGACCTTGAACCTGGTACAAAACCCATTTCTAAAACCCCATATCGAATGGCTCCTATTGAACTTCAAGAGTTAAAGGTCCAACTATAATAGTTGTTAGACATCGATTTCATTCGTCCTAGTACATCTCCTTGGGGTGCTCCTGTTTTATTCGTAAATAAGAAAGACGAGAGTATGCGACTTTATATTGACTTCCGAGAATTGAACCATGTCACTTTCAAGAATAGGTATCCGCTACCTCACATTGATGACCTGTTCGACCAGTTGCAAGGATCACAATTCTTTTCAAAGATTGATCTTCATTCTGGATATCATCAGTTGAAGATTAAAACTGAGGATATTCCAAAGACTGCCTTCAGAACTCGGTATGGGCATTATGAATTCTTAGTCATGTCTTTTGGATTGACTAATGCTCCTGCTGCTTTCATGGATATGATGAACAGTGTGTTCAAAGAATATTTGGATCAGTTCTGTGACGGCCCCAAAATAGGTATACATCATCTATTTTGAGTCGTCAAATATATGGTACAAAATACAAATAAAAACTTAATTATACAGCTGTCGTGTAAAATACGACAAAACATAAGCTGTGAGTTTTAATACAACATTATCTTCTAAACAGTATTCAAACTCAAAATAAGTCATCAATATATTTATTTTCACACAATAGTGAGGACTACTAATGTTATCCTCTGAACCGTCACTCCGTTCCCCGACTAGTCCCCGCTACGTTCTCATTTCCTGAAGAGAACAATGAAAGCAAAAGGGTGAGCTCAACTAGCCCAGTAAGAAATATTAGGACTAAGATAATGTAGAATAAATTATCGTTAGCCTTCAACAGTGTTAAACTGATAAAATATAACAAACACCAAGTTTAACTGCAGCGAAACAATCTATCCATTAAAAGAGTCAAGTAGAGAATAAAATCGACTATCTTTTATGATTTAAAAAAGTTTTCCATCACTTTTATCGCTCAGACTCAGCTTAATAAATAATCCACATCATCCCTGCACTACGACCAAGGATATTCATTAGTATCACGATCACAAATTATCCATGCACTACGGGCCAAGGATATTTGTGTATTCATCAATGGTCATGATCATGCCAACAACTGTCCATCAATGCACTACGGGCTAATGAGGACTTTTACCACATCATTTGTAACATTACTGTCATGATTACACCGAATAATCTCTGGTCAAAATCATATCAAGTCCATCTATTCACTACAGGTCACAGATGACTTTCAACAAAATATAAACATGAGGATGATGACAATGATATAAGAATTCGATAAAACAAGTTCAAGAATTAATTTATCCAGGAACCAACAACATCCAAATTGTCAACATGATACTGCTTTGTAGAGTAAAATTCAAGAATGCTCAGAAAAATATTTTCATGAAAAGATACTGGATGAAGCGCAAATATTAAAGATATTCCTCTAATTTCATGGAGTATAAAAGCCAAAACTTTAACCAACTGAGTATAATAAAGAATGGAATAACAAAAGAATTCACCAAGCATGCGATAGACCGCACAGACAGGTTATTCCAACAGAAAAATAAATAATGGAACCAGGTCATGTGTAAACGCACCGACAAGATATTCCGACAGAATAATAAATAATGGAACCAAATCCGACGTAAACGCACAGACAGGATATTCCGACAGAATAATAAAGAACGGAATATTAGAAGAATTTCACCATGTATGCGGTACTTCGCATAAACAGGTTATTCCAACAGAATAATAAGGAATGGAATAACAGAAATTCTCTTTATGAATACGAAAGAAATAATACCCCTTACCGCAAAAAAAGAGTATTTCGACTGGTAGGACGATGATATTCTTGAAGAAAACTTGCACTACGCTCAAAGCTTCTTAAAACTCTAAAGAAATACGCTCAAGATTATAGAAGAATTCTCTGAACTTCTGGTGTGGTTTTCAATTCTAACTAAGCATCATATTTCTAGGAAAATAGAAATTATACTATGCTGCACTATGTAATAAAATATAATATATTCTATTTATAATCAAATAAAACAAAACTTTATAAAAAGTATTCTGTTTTATATAAAAAGACTTTACTATGCAAACATTATGCAAGCAATATGCAAACACTATGCATAATAAAATATAATATATTCTATTTATAGTCTAATAAAATAAATAATTTTATAAAAGTATTCTGTTTTATATAAAAAGCTTTTCTGTTTTATTACATTAATAATACTAATAAAACAAAATTTATATATAATATATATTGCGACGCCCCCAAAATAGGTATACAACACCCATTCTGAGTTGCCAAATACATGGTACAGAAAGCAAACTACAACTTCAATAATACAATTACCGTGCAAAATACGACAACACATACTGTGAGTTTAAATACAAATATTGTCTTCTAGACAATATCCACACTCATATAAGTTCTCATTACAATTATTCAAACACTATTTTACAGAAATAGTGAGGACTGCTAAAATATTTTTCTAGAACCATCACTCCATACCCCGACTAAATCCTGCTATGTTCTCACCTCCTGAGAAGAAAAATGGAACAAAAAAGAAAAGGGTGAGCTCAACTAACTTAGTAAAGAATATTATGACTAAGATAATATACAACAAATTATCATTAGTATTCAACTGGGAAAAATCTGATAGAATATAATCGACAACAAGTTTTAGATCAACAACTGCAGCGGAAATAGCAAACCATTAGAAGAGTCAAGTAGAGAATGAATTCTACCATCTTCTAAGATTTAAAAGTTCGTCATCAATATTTTATCCCTGTAACATCAATTAATAATCATCTTTAACCAAATATTCATCTTTGCACTACAGGCTAAAGATATTCATTTGTATCACCAGTCAGTCATGTTCATCTCAACACCTGTTCATCTTTGCACTACAGGCCAAAGATATTCATCAAGTAATCATACATCTTTGCACTACATGCCAAAGATATTCAATAATATCATCATTTAGGACTGAGGATGATGAAAAATATCTTAAAGAAAACGAATCCAGTGAGACAGGAGGACAAATAGTAGGGATTCGTATAACAGTTTATCCAAGATCAATAATACTTCATAATAATCAATTGTCAAGCAGAATTCAAAAATAAAGATTAAAACATGGATACAATCAAAGATAGTAACCATAATAGATATCTTGGACAAAAAGAGAAAATTTTATTTTTTGGTGAATAGTACCGTATACGTGAATAGTAACCCCGACACAAAAAGTTCCAAATTTGATAAAAAGTTCATATCAATATTTCGGCGTAATGATATTGAAGAAAATATCATTTAGAAGAAGATAATATCTCTTACCTCAAAATATCAGTACTTCTAGTAAGAATACCGGTATAAGGCTGAAAGAAACTTGCTCTGATGAATAGAAACTCTCAAAGCATTTAAATACTCACAAAATACACTCAATAATCTAGAGAGAGAAAGAGAGAAAACTTATTTCTGGTGTAATTTTCAATTCTAACTTAGCCCTCTATTTATAGGAAAATGTTAGCACGCCGAAGCAGACTTAACCTGCAACATGATGACTTTACCTGCTACTATTCCCACCCACCACATTTGAATAAAAATCTCAGCACATTTCTTCATCAACCAAGAGTGGGGCCCACCAATTCTAAAATTTTCCACCAAAATGATTAACTCCGAAAATTCAACAATTTCTGAATCAGTCATCTCGTAAAATTCATAATAAATCATAAGTTCATTTTTAACGGTTCAAAATTTGTGGACATATACTCAACTTATATATGTATAACATATCTAAAAATAACCACGATCCAACGGTCGGATTAAAAATTATAACCCCCGCAAAATATCTCAAAAATCCTTATTTTTAATACCTCCATTCCGACAAAAATACTGATAAAAATCTCAACATTAACTCCTTCATTTTTAACCACAAAAATATATCCCTCATTTATATCCACATAAAATAAATATTTTCCTTATCATATGAATCAATAATTAATTATTCACAAATAATATTACAGAAACATATTTATGACAACCAGGCCGTTCCCAGGAAGAGTGGGCTTTCCAATAAGGATTTCTCCTTACTGGCGCGCAATTAGATGACCAAACCTCTCCTTAGACAGAACTTTCTAGACATTGCTAATAATGTTATCTAATAATATTATTCAAATAATATGAATTATTGATCTGATAAAGGAAAATACTGTGCAGCAACAATTATTGAAACAACAATAATATAAAATATCAACGCAGCAATTATTGAATCAATAAAATAAAATATTGAACAATAACTACTGTAACAATTATTGAGTAGTGTCTTCTTACGTAAGAATCAATAATTGGTGCAATACCGTGTGCTACTGTATTTTAACCACCAGGTATTCCAACAGTATTAGCTGTAACAACTACGCCGTTAATTATAAACAACTTATACTTGTCGTTTTCTTCATCCAATCGCTTTCCGTTATGGGGCCCACAAATAGTTGCGCCGTCGTACGAATATTCCACGACCACACGAATATTCACCGACCAAAAATGAATATTTTATAACCACTTGCTTATTTAAAATATGTGCGCATTTTACCCATAACTAATCACATTAATCAAACCAACCCTTTCTATTTCAAAATAATAAATAGAGGAAATTTAATTTTATTTATTAATAAGTTGGGGTCTTACAGCCTCCCCTCCTTATGAAATTTCGTCCTCGAAATTGACGTGCGTACTTGGTGTTTCGAAAAGGTGAGGATACCTTACTTTCATTTCTGATTCCAACTCCCAGGTCATTTCTTCAATAGCATGATTTCTCCACAAAACCTTAACTTGTGGTATAACCTTTGTGCGTAGGACATGCTCGTTCCTATCCAAGATCTTAACAGGTACCTCCTCGTACGTTAAATCTTCAGCTATCTCGTCTGGTTCTAACTCAATTATGTGGTTCGGGTCTTTAACATATTTACGAAGCATAGATATATGAAAAATATTATGAACACGAGACATGCTTGGAGGTAATGCGAGTCTATATGCCACATTTCCTATTCGCTCAAGAATCTCAAATGGACTAACAAATCTTAGATTGAGCTTTTCTCTCTTCCCAAATCTTGTAACTCCCTTCCATGGTGCAACACGTAACAATACATGATCCCCAATATTAAATTCCACGTCCTTTCGATGAAGATCCGCATAACTCTTTTGTCGATCCTGTGCCGTTTGTATACGTTGTCGAATCGTTTGGATCTTCTCTGTAGTCATGCGTACCAACTCTGGTCCCAACAATGTTGCTTCACCCACCTCGTCCCAGCATACTGGAGAACGACATTTTCTTCCATACAACGCCTCGAATGGAGTCACACCTATGCTCGCCTGATAACTGTTGTTGTAGGAGAATTCCACCAATGGTAGGTACTTATCCCAACTCCCTTTGAGATCTAGGACACATAGTCTTAATAGATCTTCAAGAGTTTGAATAGTCCCCTCTGATTGTCCGTCCGTTTGAGGATGGTATGCCGAACTGAATCGTAAATCCGTGCCCATAGCTTTCTGCAAGCTAACCAAAAATCGTGAAGTAAATCTTGGGTCACGATCCGAAACAATGGATATTGGCATGCCATGCAATCTCATAATCTCGTTCACATACATACTAGCAAGATGTTCAAAGGAATAAGTCTCACGTATCGGTAAGAAATGAGCAGACTTGGTTAATCTATCAACAATAACCCAAATCGCATCTATGCCTTGAGAAACCTTGGGAAGACCTGTAACGAAATCCATGGTAATGTGTTCCCACTTCCATTTCGGGATCTCAAGTGGTTGCAATGGACCCTTTGGCACTTGATGCTCCGTCTTTACACGTTGACAAATTAAACACCTCGAGATAAACTCCGCGATCTCTCTTTTCATATTGCTCTACCAAAATATATGTCGAAGATCGTGATACATTTTGATACTCCCATGATGGATTGCAAACGGTGTGTTGTGTGCCTCCATCATTATTCTATGCTTCAAGTTAAAATCGTTAGGAACACAAAGTCTGGAGTTGACTCGAAGTATTCCTTCTTCATCGATTCTTGCTTCTGGAATAGCACCTTCTTGCACTTTCTTCTTCATACGCATTAGCTCTATGTCCGTAGCTTGAGCAGCTTTAACTTTATCGATTAAAGTCAGTTCTACTCGTATATTTGATATCATCATATGGGTACTTGGAGCCTTCATCTCTATCTCCATCCTTTGTAAGTCATATAAAATGGGCCTTTGTGTTAACAATATTGCACTCGTACCCGCATATGATCTTCTACTCAATGCGTCAGCTACTACGTTTTCTTTTCCAGGATGATATTGGATGGTATGATCGTAATCTTTCAACAGCTCGAGCCAACGTCGCTGCCGCATGTTGAGTTCCTTTTGGTGAAGAAATATTTGAGGCTTTTATGATCTGTATAGATCTCCACTTTCTCTCCACACAGGTAGTGTCTTTAGATCTTCACCGCGAAAACGACTGCTGCCAACTCCAAATCATGAGTAGGATAATTCCTCTCATATTCTTTGAGTTGTCGCGAGGCATAGGCTATGACTTTCCCATGTTGCATGAGAACACATCCTAACCCTTTGCCTGAAGCATCGCTGTAGATAACAAATCCATCCGAACCAGATGGTATTGTCAGAACAGGTGCCAAAATGAGTCTCCTCTTGAGTTCTTGGAAACTCTTCTCGCATTCTTCACTCCATACGAATTTTGTATCTTTCTGAGTCAGCTGAGTTAACGGAGTAGATATTCGAGAAAATCCTTCCACAAATCTCCGATAATAACCAGCTAAGCCCAGAAAGCTACGTACTTCGGTTACCGACTTCGGTTGCTCCCAACTTTGTATGGCTTCAATCTTCGCCGGGTCGACAGATACTCCATGTTTTGACACCACGTGCCCAAGGAATGCTACTTCCTCAAGACAGAACTCGCATTTTTTCAGTTTGGCATATAGCTTGTTTTCACGAAGCCTTTGCAATATCAGCTTCAAATGGCGCTCATGATCTTCACCGCTTTTGGAATAGATGAGGATGTCATCAATAAAGACAACAACGAACTGATCCAAATATTCTTTGAATACACGGTTCATCATATCCATGAAGGCAACAGGAGCATTAGTCAATCCAAAAGACATGACTAAGAATTCATAATGCCCGTACCGAGTTCTGAAGGCAGTCTTTGGAATATCCTCAGTTTTAATCTTCAGCTGATGATATCCTGAACGAAGATCGATCTTTGAAAAGAATCGTGCTCCTTGCAACTGGTCAAACAGGTCATCAATGCGAGGTAGCGGATACCTATTCTTGATAGTGACATGATTCAATTCTCGATAGTCGATACAAAGTCGCATACTCCCATTTTTCTTCTTTACGAATAACACAGGAGCACCCCAAGGAGATGTACTAGGACGAATAAAACCGATGTCCAACAACTCCTGTAGTTGGACTTTTAACTCCTGAAGTTCAATAGGAGTCATTCGATATGGGGTTTTAGAAATAGGCTTTGTACCGGGTTCAAAGTCAATAAAGAATTCAACTTCACGTTCTGGGGGTAGACCGGGAAGTTCTTCAGGAAATACGTTAGGAAATTCACTAACAACAGAAATATTATTCAAATCTGACGTGTTTTTATTCAAGTCCATAACATGGGCTATAAAAGCTTGACATCCATTTTTTAATAAACGAATGGCTTTATGGCTTGATATGACAGCGATTGATTTTAGTGGTTTAGTTGCTTGAATTCACATAACAGGTTGGTTAGGAATATAAAAACTACGAAAATAATCAATTTTGGCATGATGAGTAGTTAACCAATCAATTCCTAAAATCACATCAAAAGCAAGTATCTTTAAAGAGATAAGGTCAACAGGTAATGTGATTGTGCCAACTTGGATTAAGCAAGATTTATAAACTGTAGATGAAATGAAAGTTTCTCCTAACGGAGTCTCCACAGATAGGTCAAAGTCTAATTTCTCCGGAGTCAAGTTTAAACGTTAAGCACAAGCAAGAGAGATAAAAGAATGGGTAGAACCGGTATCTAGTAAGGTATAAACTTCGCAAGAAATTATAATTAACTAACCCGTTATACCTTCGTTCGGGTTCCTTGTGTAAGACCCCGAATTTTATGAAATAAAAGTATTCAATTTTTCTTATAATTACAATTCAGTAAATGGTTAAATTGATAAAAAGTTAAAGTTATGGGTGAAATATGAAAATTTTTCAAAATTAACAAGTGGTTATAAAATAATCATTGTTGTCGGAGAATATTCGTTTGATCGTGAAATATTTTTACTGTCGGAGAATAATCGTACGACGGCGCAGTCTTTTGTGAGCCCCATAACGGAAAGCGATTGGATGAAGAAAAGGACAAGAGTAAGTTGTTTATAAATAACGGCGTAGTTGTTACCGTTAACACTGTTGGAATACCCGGTGATTAAAACACAGTAATACGCGTTGTTGCACAGTAGCACACGATATTGCACAAATTATTGATTTTTACGTAAGAAGGCATTACTCAATAATTGTTACAGTAATTATTATTTAGTATTTTATTTTATTGATTCAATAATTGCTGCGTTGATATTTTATATTACTGTTGTTTTAATAATTGTCACTACACAGTATTTTCTATTATCGGAACAATAATTCATATTATCTGAATAATATTATTAGATAACATTATTGGTAATGTCTAGAAAGTTCTATCTAAGGAGAGGTTTGGTCATCTAATTGCGCGCCTGTAAGGAATAGATCCTTATTGGAAAGCCCCCTCTTTCCTGGGAATTGCCTAGTTGCCGGTACTGTGATTCTGTAATATTATTTGTGAATAATTAATTATTGATTTATATGATGAGGAAAATATTAATTTTATGTGGATATAGATGGAGAAAATTTTTAAATGTGACAATTGTTGAAAATTAATATTTTATCTTTTTCTGATAAAATAATTCATTTAAATATATTATTTTAATAATATATTAACGGTGATATTTTTACAATGAATGTGGGATATATGAGTATATGAGGAGGAAGAGTATTTTTGTTGGATTAAATGTTTAACACATATTTTGTGTGTTGGTGGACACAATTTTTGACCGAAAATTTATTATAGACTGTAAAATCATCCGTTTATGGATTTCAGTCAATTTCTGTTTGGAATTTAGAAAAACTTTCTTCTGCAAAGTTGTAGAGAATTGAATTTCCTATAAAAACTAGCGAGATTCGAATTTTCTGATAAAAGGGCTATTTATTACGAATTATTGAAGTTCCGAATTATTGAGTCTGAATTGATTTTTTGTTACAAAAATTGTTTAAAACATGTTTTGCATTTTTGGTGCATTTGTGTGAAAAATATGTTTTTGATGTGGTGGGCTAAGGAAAATTTGGTTATAAATATATTATTATATTCAATTTTCTACTTTGGTGTTCTAAGCAATTTCCTATAAATAGGTGCTTAGGTTAGAATTGAAAATCACACAAGAAACTGAAGTTTTCTCTCTATTTCTCTCTCTATATATCGAGCGTATTCTTATGAGTATTTTGATATCTTGAGTGTTGCTATACGGTGTAAGTTCATTCAGCGTTATTCGAGTCAGAAGTACTGCTCTTTTGAGGTAAGGGATAGTAAGGGATATTGTTGTAAGGGATGTTATTTCTTCTTAAATGATATTATTTTCTTCAATATCATTATGCCGAAGTATTGATCTGAACTTTTTATCAAATTTAGAACTTTTCATGTCGGGGTTACTATTCACGAGTTACTATTCGTGAGTTACTATTCACGAGTTATTATTCATGAGTTACTATTCACGAGTTACTATTCATGAGTTACTATTCACGGGTTACTATTCACGAGTTACTATTCACGAGTTACTATTCACGAGTTACTATTCATGAGTTACTATTCATGAGTTACTATTCATGGGTCACTATTCACGAGTTACTATTCATGACAAAATTGGTTTCTTTTTCTAACCAAATTATAGTTGATTTATGAATATTACTCTTGAGATTAAAACTATTTATTGATTATATTGTTTTTATTATCATATATAACATTTTTATGACCCTGATGTTGAATTTCTCTTTTACTTGAGTGTAAAGATGAACAGTTATTGAATATTTTTGGCCTATAGTGCAAAGATGAACTGTTAAGGAATATCTTTGGCCGTAGTGCAAAGATGAACAGTTATTGAATATCTTTGGCCTATAGTGCAAAGATGAATTGTTATTGAATATCTTTAGCTTAAGTGCAAAGGTGAATTGATTAACATGGTTATAATTATTGGTTATATAAATTCTGAAATGATTATATATTCTTTGAGATAATAATATATTTGGCCTGTAGTGCAAATATGAACGGTTGATGAATATATTTGGCCTGTAGTGCAAATATGAACTGTTGAGGAATATCTTTGGCCTGTAGTGTAAAGATAAATTGTTGATGAATATCTTTGGCCTGTAGTGCAAAGATGAATTGTTGATGAATATCTTTGGCCCGTAGTGCAAAGATGACATGTTGTTGAATATCTTTGGCCAGTAGTGCAAAGATGAACATGTGTTGAGATGAACATGACCAACTGGTGATACAAATGAATATCTTTGGCCGTAGTACAAAGATGAAGTTATTAGTATGATTATGAACAGGAAATGTGATTTGGTGTAACCATGATCTTTGATGTTTCAGGTAAAAACAGGTGATGAAAATTATCTTCGTCTTGGATACGAAATTTAGAATCACAATTATGATTATGAATTATTCATATGATTGTGGAAAGGAACTGTTGATTGATGTTACAGGGATAAAACATTGTTGGTGGACTTTTAACGTGGAGAAGATAATAGACTTTATAGTCTATTTGACTCTTCTAATGGATTGCTCGTTCCGCTGCAACTATGGTTGAAAAATTTTATCATCTACCATATGTTCTAAATCTCTGATTTAATTCTGTTGAAGGCTATTGATAATTTAATTATCTTTAGTCATGATATTCTTTACTGAGCTAGTTGTGCTCACCCTTCTGTTTCACAATTCCTTTCAGGTAATAAGAGTGTAGCTGGGTCGAGCGGGGGTAACAGGAGAATAGAACGGTGGTCATCATTTAGTAGTTATATTTGGTGAATCATCTAGGGTGAGGCGAACCCAATGTTGGAATGGTGTTTTGTCACTATCATATAAGATGTCTAATGATATACAATCTCGTGTCATCATAAGACAGGGATGTGCTCATCCACTTGCTGAGTATATTTACGAGCACTACCTATATAATCTTGGTGTTTGTTTGAAGTATAATTCCCAATTGGAGACAGTGGAGATAACGATATGTCAAGAGAAGACTCGCCATTGGGAAGAATATGATAGTAATATTCTCGTTTTTCTTTGGGGTCTATTGGGTCAACCAAGGATAATTCTGTGGCCATATGATATCTATCATAACCTAGAAGCATGGACTCCCATGTACGAAGGTTTCCTTGAGCACTTCCCAAAGATTCTAATTTCTAAAACAGTTTTTGACTATACCTTTATGTAAGGTGTCATTGTGAGGTGCTATCCACGGTTGGAACATGAGTCACATTTGGTATATGTTTGTATCCAAACTCACAGAATATGTGTTGTTGTATTTTGCACGACAATTGTTGTAATAAAGTTGTAGTTATTTTCTGTACCATGTATTTGGCGACTCAGAATAGGTTGGATGGAATGGACCTATTTTGGGGTCGTTACACCTTGCGTTTTGGGCAGTCACGACAAACGCTCTTCCAGAAACTGCCGACTTTATTTTGTCCGTATTCGCCTTTGGTGTCACCGTCCCAGCTGAACTTGGTTTCGCTATAGTACAATTGTGACGCCCCCAAAATAGGTCCATTCCACCCAACCCATTCTGAGTCGTCAAATACATGGTACAGAAAACAACTATAACTTTATTACAACAATTGTCGTGCAAAATACAACAACACATATGCTGTGAGTTTGGATACAAATATATACCAAATGTGACTCATGTTCCAACCGTGGACATCATCTCACAATAACACCTTACATAAAGGTATAGTCAAAAACTGTTTTAGAAATTAGAATCTTTGGGAAGTGCTCAAGGAAACCTTCGTACATGGGAGGCCACGCGTCTAGGTTATGATAGATATCATATGGCCACAGAATTATCTTTGGTTGATCCAATAGACCCCAAAGAAAAACGAGAAGATTACTATCATATTCTTCCCAATGGTGAGTCTTCTCTTGACTTATCATTATCTCCACTTTCTCTAATTGAGAATTATACTTCAAACAAACACCAAGATTATATAGGTAGTGCCCATAGATATACTCAGCAAGTGGATGAGCACAACCCTGTCCTATGATGACACGAGGTTGTATGTCATTAGACATCTTGTATGATAGTGACAAAACACCCTTCCAACGTTGGGTTCGCCTCACCCTATTTTCTTCACCAAATATAACTACTAAATGATGACCACCGTTCTATTCCCTTGTTACCCCCGCTCGACCCAGCTACACTCTTATTACCTGAAAGGAATTGTGAAGCAAAAGGGTGAGCACAACTAGCTCAGTAAAGAATATTGTGACATCCCCAAAATAGGTCCATTCCATCCAACCTATTCTGTGTCGCCAAATACATGGTACAGAAAATAACTACAACTTTATTACAACAATTGTCATGTAAAATACAACAACACATACGCTGTGAGTTTGGATACAAATATATACCAAATGTGACTCATGTTCCAACCGTGGACATCACCTCACAATGACACCTTACATAAAGGTATAGTCAAAAACTGTTTTAGAAATTAGAATCTTTGGGAAGTGCTCAAGGAAACCTTCGTACATGGGAGGCCATGCGTCTAGGTTATAATAGATATCATATGGCCACAGAATTATCCTTGGTTGACCCAATAGACCCCAAAGAAAAACGAGAAGATTACTATCATATTCTTCCCAATGGTGAGTCTTCTCTTGACATATCATTATCTCTACTGTCTCTAATTGAGAATTATACTTTAAACAAACACCAAGATTATATAGGTAGTGCTCGTATATATACTCAGCAAGTGGATGTGCACAATCATGTCTTATGATGACACGAGGTTGTATGTCGTTAGACATCTTGTATTATAGTGACAAAACACCCTTCCAACGTTGGGTTCGCCTCACCTTATTTTCTTCACCAAATATAACTACTAAATGATGACCACCGTTCTATTCCCTTGTTACCCTCGCTCGACCCAGCTACACTCTTATTACCTGAAAAGGAATTGTGAAGCAAAAGGGTGAGCACAACTAGCTCAGTAAAGAATATCATGACTAAAGATAATTAAATTATCAATAGCCTTCATCAATAATAAATCAGAGATTTAGAACATATGGTAAATGATAAAAATTTCAACCATAGTTGCAGCGGAACGAGCAATCCATTAGAAGAGTCAAATAGAATATAAAGTCTATTATCTTCTCCATGTTAAAAATCCACCAACAATATTTTATCCATGTAACATCACTCAACAGTTCCTTTCCACAATCATATAAATAGCTCATAATCATAATTGTGACTATAAATTTTTCTTCGCACCCAGGACGAAGAATATTTTCATCACCTGTCTTTACCTGAAACATCAAAGATCATGGTTATACCAAATCACAGTTCCTGTTCATAATCATACTAATAAAACCATCTTTGCACTACGGCCAAAGATATTCAACAACAGTTCATCTTTGCACTACAGGCCAAAGATATTCATCAACAGATCATCTTTGCACTACAGGCCAAAGATATTCTTCAACAATTCATATTTGCACTACAGGCCAAATATATTCATATCTCAAAGAAATATATAATCATTTCAGAATTTATATAAACAATAATTATAACCATGTTGATCAATTCACCTTTGCACTTAAGCTTAAGATATTCAATTATAAATTCAATGGTCATGATCATACCAGTCACAATTCAACTTTGCACTACAGGCCAAAGAGAACCCTAGTCATGATCATACCAATAATATACCCATCTTTACACTCCAGTGAAAGAGAATTTCAACATCAGGGTTATAAAAATGTTATATATGATGATAAAAATAATATGATCAACATATAGTTTTAATCTCAAGAGTAATATTCGTAACTCATGAATAGTAAATCGTGAATAGTAACTCATGAATAGTAACCCCGACACAAAAGATAGAAATTCCACAATAAAATCCATACCAATATTTCGGTATAATGATATTGAAAGAATAACATTACTTAAATTTATAAACAATTTATTTTAATTGTTTACACTTTACTAATTAATGCATTTAATCATCATAAAATGCCAACTCTTACAATTTCATCATCAATAACCAAAACCCTCATCAAAAATCTGCATATACCTCATATAGGATTCTCAAGCCATAAAATCCTATTTTTCAATTTTCTTTCTTTACAAAACATATTTAATTCATTTACTCATAACTAGACTATTTTTATGAAAAATACCAAATCAGTTCCAAAAATATTTCTTTTCTGGGATTTAGCTTAATATAGTCCCATAGTGAACATATATTTTTCTCAGAATTTTTAAAACTCATTTACTATTTTTCATATGGCCAAAACCACCGAAAATTTAGACATTTATCAAAAATTGTACTTTTATCTAAAAATTCTGAAATTCACAGAGTATACTCCTATCATATACATGTACTCCCAATAAAAATTTCATCAATTTTAGAGTTAACCACAAGTAATTATAAGCGATTACTTTTAAAATAGTCTTTTCTCATAAAATTCATAACTCTCAATCTATACATCCAAAAATCACCATTTTTGGACACAATCAAGAAAACTCATCAAATTATCATTTCAAATTTTTCTAGAATTTTTGAAGTTCAGAAAAATTACGAAACTGAAAATCATAACAACCCTTAAAATCCCTTACTATCCCTTACAATCCCTTACCTCAAAAGAGCAGTACTTCTGATCGGTATAAGGCTGAAGGAAACTTGCACTGATGAATAGAAACTCACCAAGTATCTAAATATTCACAAAATATGCTTCATAATATAGAGAGAGAAAGAGAGAAAACTTATGTTTCTGGTGTGATTTTCAATTCTAACTTAGCCCTCTATTTATAGGAAAATTTTGGTAGGTTTGACCTGCAACCTGATGGCTTTACCTGCTACTATTCCCACCCACCACATTTGAAATATAATTCAGCACATTTCTTCACCAACCACAAGTGGAGCCCACCAATTCTAGAATTTTCCACCAAAATGATAAACTCTGAAAATTCAACAATTTCTGAACCAGTCATCTCGTAAAATTCATGATAAATCATACGTTCATTTTTAACGGTTCAAAATTTGTGGACATATACTCAACTTATATATGTATAACATATCCAAAAATTACCACGATCCAACGGTCGGATTAAAAATTATAACCCCCGCAAAATATCTCAAAAACCCTGATTTTTAATACCTCCATTCCGACAAAAATACGGATAAAAATCTCAACATTAACTCCTTCATTTTTTAACCACAAAAATATATCCCTCATTTATATCCACATAAAATAAATATTTTCTTATCATATGAATCAATAATTAATTATTCACAAATAATATTACAGAATCACATTTATGACAACCAGGCCGTTCCCAGGAAAGAGGGGGCTTTCCAATAAGAATTTCTCCTTACTGGCGCGCAATTAGGTGACCAAACCTCTCCTTAGACAGAACTTTCTAGTCATTGCCAATAATGTTATCTAATAATATTATTCAAATAATATGAATTATTGATCTGATAATGGGAAATATTGTGCAGTGACAATTATTGAACAACAATAATATAAAATTTCAACGTAGCAATTATTGAATCAATAAAATAAAATATTGAACAGTAATTACTGTAACAATTATTGAGTAGTGCATTCTTACGTAAGAATCAATAATTTCAAAAATACTATGCAATACCGTGTGCTACTGTGTAATAACGCGTATTACTGTATTTTAACCACCGGGTATTCCAACAGTGTTAACGATAACAACTACGCCGTTATTTGTAAAAACTCAAATTTGTCATTTTTTTCACCCGACAGTTATTCTGTTATGGGGCCCACAAATAGCTGCGCCGTCGTACGAATATTCTCCGACAGAAAGAATATTCCACGACCAAACGAATATTTCCCGACAACAATGATTATTTTATAACCACTTGCTTATTTTGAAAAAAAAATTATATTTCACTCATAACTATAAATTTTTATCAATTTAACCATTTACTGAATAGTAATTATAAGAAAAATTGAATACTTTTATTTCATAAAATTCGGGGTCTTACAAATATCATGACTAAAGATAATTCAATTATCAATAGCCTTCATCAACAATAAATCAGAGATTTAGAACATATGGTAAATGATAAAAATTTCAACCATAGTTGCAGCGGAACGAGCAATCCATTAGAAGAGTCAAATAGACTATAAAGTCTATTATCTTCTTCATGTTAAAAATCCACCAACAATGTTTTATCCCTGTAACATCAATCAACAGTTCCTTTCCACAATCATATGAATAACTCATAATCATAATTGTGACTTTAAATTTTTCTTCGCACCCAGGACGAAGAATATTTTCATTACCTGTCTTTACCTGAAACATCAAAGATCATGGTTATACCAAATCACAATTCCTGTTTATAATCATACTAACAAATCCATCTTTGCACTACGGGCCAAAGATATTCATCAACAAACCATCTTTGCACTACGGGCCAAAGATATTCATCAACAAACCATCTTTGCACTACGGGCCAAAGATATTCAACAACAGTTCATCTTTGCACTACAGGCCAAAGATATTCATCAACAGGCCATCTTTGCACTACATGCCAAAGATATTCATCAACAATTCATATTTGCACTACAGGCCAAATATATTCATATCTCAAAGAAATATATAATCATTTCAGAATTTATATAAACAATAATTATAACCATGTTGATCAATTCACCTTTGCACTTAAGCTTAAGATATTCAATTATAAATTCAATGGTCATGATCATACCAGTCACAATTCAACTTTGCACTACAGGCCAAAGAGAACCCTAGTCATGATCATACCAATAATCTACCCATCTTTACACTCCAGTGAAAGAGAATTTCAACATCAGGGTTATAAAAATGTTATATATGATGATAAAAATAATATGATCAACATATAGTTTTAATCTCCAGAGTAATATTCATAAATCAACTATAATTTGGTTAGAAAAAGAAACCAATTTTGTCGTGAATAGTAACTCGTGAATAGTAACTCATGAATAGTAACTCGTGAATAGTAACCCCGACTCAAAAAGGTAGAAATTCCACAATAAAATCTATACCAATATTTCGGTATAATGATATTAAAAGAATAACATTTTTTAAGCTTATAAACAATTTATTTAAATTGTTTACACTTTACTAATTAATGCATTTAATCATCATAAAATGCCAACTCTTACAATTTCATCATCAATAACCAAAACCCTCATCAAAAATCTGCATATACCTCATATAGGATTCTCAAGCCATAAAATCCTATTTTCCAATTTTCTTTCTTCACAAAACATATTTAATTCATTTACTCATAGCTAGACCATTTTCATGAAAAATACCAAATCAGTTCCAAAAATATTTCTTTTCTGGGATTTAGCATAATATAGTCCCATAGTGAACATATATTTTTCTCAGAATTTTTAAAAGTCATTTACTATTTTTCATATGGCCAAAATAGCCGAATATTTAGACATTTATCAAAAATTGTACTTTTGTCTAAAAATTTTGAAATTTACAGAGTATACTTCTATCATATACATGTACTCCCAATAAAAATTTCATCAATTTTGGAGTTAACCACAAGGAATTATAAGCGGTTACTTTTAAAATAGTCTTTTCTCATAAAATTAATAACTCTCAATCTATACATCCAAAAATCACCATTTTTGGACACAATCAATAAAACTCATCAAAATATCATTTCAAATTTTTCCAAAATTTTTGAAGTTCAGAAAAATTACGAAACTGAAAAACATAACAACCCTTAAAATCCCTTGCTATCCCTTACTATCCCTTACCTCAAAAGAGCAGTACTTCTGACTGGATATCGGATATGATGCTGAAGGAAACTTGCACTGAATAGCAACTCTCAAAGTATCTAAATACTCACAAAATATGCTTCATAATATAGAGAGAGAAAGAGAGAAAACTTATGTTTCTGGTGTGATTTTCAATTCTAACTTAGCCCTTTATTTATAGGAAAATTTTGGTAGGTTTGACCTGCAACCTGATGGCTTTACCTGCTACTATTCCCACCCACCACATTTGAAATATAATTCAGAACATTTCTTCACCAACCACAAGTGGGGCCCACCAATTCTAGAATTTTCCACCAAAATGATAAACTCCGAAAATTCAATAATTTCTGAACCAGTCATCTCGTAAAATTCATAATAAATCATACGTTCATTTTTAACGGTTCAAAATTTGTGGACATATACTCAACTTATATATGTATAACATATCCAAAAATTACCACGATCCAACGGTCGGATTAAAAATTATAACCCCCGCAAAATATCTCAAAAACCCTGATTTTTAATACCTCCATTCCGACAAAAATACGGATAAAAACCTCAACATTAACTCCTTCATTTTTAACCACGAAAATATATCCCTCGTTTATATCCACATAAAATAAATATTTCCTTATCATATGAATCAATAATTAATTATTCACAAACAATATTACAGAATCACATTTATGACAACCAGGCCGTTCCCAGGAAAGAGGGGGCTTTCTAATAAGGATTTCTCCTTACTGACGCACAATTAGATGACCAAAACTCTCCTTAGACAGAACTTTTTAGACATTTTCAATAATGCTATCTAATAATACTATTTAAATAATATGAATTATTGATCTGATAATGGGAAATACTGTGCAGCAACAATTATTGAACAACAATAATACAAAATTTCAACGTAGCAATTATTGAATCAATAAAATAAAATATTGAACAGTAATTACTGTAACAATTATTGAGTAGTGCCTTCTTACGTAAGAATCAATAATTTCAAAAATACTATGCAATACCGTGTGCTACTGTGCAATAACGCGTATTACTGTATTTTAACCACCGGGTATTCCAACAGTGTTAACGGTAACAACTACGCCGTTAATTATAAAAACTCAATTTTTGTCGTTATCTTCATTCGACCGTTTTCCGTTATGGGGCCCACAAATAGCTGCGCCGTCGTACGAATATTCCCCGACAGAAAGAATATTCCACGACCAAACGAATATTCTCCGATAAAATAAATATTTTATAAATACTTGCTTATTTTGAAAAATATTCATATATCACCCTTAACTTTAACTTTTTATCAATTTAACCATTTACTAAATAGAAAAATTGAATACTTTTATTTCATAAAATTTGGGGTCTTACACCTTGCAACTGGTCGAACAGGTCATCAATACGAGGTAGCGGATACCTATTCTTGATGGTAACATGGTTCAATTCTCGATAGTCGATACAAAGTCGCATACTCTCGTCTTTCTTCTTTACGAATAAAACAGGAGCTGACGAGATACGAACGTGGTAGCTGACGCGTTGAGCAGAAGATCGTATGCATTTACGAGTACGAATATACGAACCTATGTGAAGATAGCAAATATACGATTAGAACCGACTTTAAATCGATAAAGTTAAAGCCGCTCAAGCTAAGAGCTGATGAATGTAAAGAAGAAGGTTCAAAAGGGTGTTATTCTAGGAGCAAGAGTCGATGAAGAGAGGAAATCTCAATCCTTGATTTTATTGGTCTATTTGAAATACTCGATCGAGTAGGAACTGTGGCCTATAAACTCGCCTTAACGCTAAGTATGTTGCGTGTTCATAATGTTTTTCACATATCGATGTTACGTAAATATGTGGACGACCCGAATCATATTATTGCGTTAGAACCAGACGAGATAGCCGAAGATTTAACGTACGAGGAGGTACATGTCAAGAGCTTGGATAGGAAAGAATATGTCCTATGCACAAAGGTTATACCTCAAGTTAAGGTTTTGTGGAGGAACCATGCTATTGAAGAAATGAACTGGGAGTTGGAATCAGAAATAAAAGCGAGGTATCCTCACCTTTTCGAAACACCAGGTACGTACGTCAATTTCGAGGACGAAATTTTATAAGAAGGGGAGGTTGTAAGACCCCAGCTTTTTATAAATAAAATTGAATTTTCCTCAAATTATTATTTTGAAATAATAAGGTGTTAATTTGATATAATGTTTTAGTTATGGGTGAAATGTGAAAAGTTTACAAAATAAGCAAGTGGTTATAAAATATTCATTGTTGTCGGGGAATATTCGTTTGGTCGTGGAATATTCTTGTTGTCGGGGAGTATTCGTACGACGGCGCAGCCATTTGTGGGCCCCATAACAGAATAACTGTCGGATGAAGAAAACGACAAAATTGAGTTTTTATAAATAAAGGCGCAGTTGTTACCGTTAACACTGTTGGAATACCCGGTGGTTAAAATACAGTAATAGGCGTGGTTGCACAGTAGCACACGATTTTGTACAGTATTTTTAAATTATTGATCCTTACGTTAGAAGACACTACTCAATAACTGTTATAGCAGTTACTGTTCAATATTTTATTTTATTGATTCAATAATTGCTACGTTGATATTTTATATTATTGATGTTTCAATAATTAGTGCTGCACAGTATTTTCCATTATCAGATCAATAATTCATATTATTTGAATAATATTATTAGATAGCATTATTGGTAATGTCTAGAAAATTCTGTCTAAGAAGAGGTTTGGCCACCTAATTGCGCGCCAGTAAGGAGAAATTCTTATTGGAAAGCCCCCTCTTTCCTGGGAACGGCCTGGTTGTCATAATTGTGATTCTGTAATATTATTTGTGAATAATTAATTATTGATTTATATGATAAGAAAATATTTATTTGATATGGATATAAATGATGGATTTATTTATGTGGTTATTATTGAAGGAATTAATGTTGAGGTGTTTTATCAGTATTTCTGTCGGAATGGAGGTATTAAAAATCAAATCAGTATTTTTTAGATATATTGCGTGAGTTATAATTTTTAATCCGACCGTTGGATCGTTTTTGATTGTTGGATATGTTATACATATATAAGTTGAGTATATGTCCACAAATTTTGAACCGTTAAAAATGAACGTATGATTTGTTTTGAATTTTAAGAGGTGACTGATTCGGAAATTAGGTTTATAAATAATTTTGGTGGAAAATTCTAGAATTGAGTGGGCTCCACTTGTGGTTGGTGAAGAAATATGATGAATTTTATTTCAAATGTGGTGGGTGGCAATAGTAGCAGGTAAAGCCATCAGATAGCAGGTCAAGTCTGCTTCGGCGTACTAACATTTTTCTATAAATAGAGGGATACGTTAGAATTCAAATCACACTAGAAACATAAGCTTTCTCTCTTTCTCTCTCTATATATTCTTGAGCGTATTTTGTGAGTATTTTGATACTTTGAGAGTTGCTATTCAGTGCAAGTTTTTGTCAGCACTATATTCAAAATTCAGTTAGAAGTACGGTTATTCTGAGGTAAGGGATGTTATTTTCTTCGTAAATGATATTATTTCTTTCAATATCATGCTTATTTATTGATATGAACTTCTTATCAAATTTAGAACTTTTTATGTCGGGGTTACTATTCACGTATACGGCACTATTCACGTATACGACACTATTCACGAATACAACACTATTCACCGAAAAATAAAATTTTCTTCTTTTTATCCAAGATGGCTATTATGGTTACTATCTTTGATTGTATCCATGTTTTGATCTTTATTTTTGAATTCTACTTCGAAATTGGTTATTTCGGAGTATTATTGAACTTGGATAAACTGTAATACGAATCCCTAATTGTAAGACTCCAACTTTTTAATAAATAAAATCAAATTTCCTCTATTTATTATTGTGAATAATATGGTGTTAATTTGATATAATACTTTGGTTATGGGTGAAATGTGTAAATTTTTCAAAATAAACAAGTGGTTATAAAATATTTATTGTTGTCGGAGAATATTCGTTTGGCCATAGAATATTCTTTCTGTCGAGAAATATTCGTACTACGGCGCAGCCATTTGTGGGCCCCATAACAGAATAATTGTTGGATGAAGAAAATGACAAATTTGAAATTTTATAAATAACGGCGTAATCGTTACCATTAACACTGTTGGAATACCTGGTGGTTAAAATACAGTAATACGCGTGGTTGCACAGTAGCACACGGTTTTGCACAGTATTTTAAATTATTGATTCTTACGTAAGAAGACACTACTCATTAATTGTTACAGTAATTTCTGTTCAATATTTTATTTTATTGAATCAATAATTGCTGCGTTGATATTTTATATTATTGTTGTTTCAATAATTGTCACTGCATAGTATCTCCATTATCAGATCAATAATTCATATTATTTGAATAATATTATGAGATAGCATTATTGACAATGTCTAGAAAGTTCTGTCAAGGTGAGATTTGGTCACCTAATTGCGCGTCAGTAAGGAGAAATCCTTATTGGAAAGCCCCATCTTTCCTGAGAACTGTCTGGTTGTCATTATTGTGATTCTGTAATATTATTTATGAATAATTAAATATTGATCTATATGATAATGAAATATTTATTTGATGTTGATATAAATGATGAATTTATTTATGTGGTTATAAATGAAGGAATTAATGTTGAGGTATTTTATCAGTATTTTGTCGGATTGGAGGTATTAAAAGATCAAATCAGTATTCTTACAGCTTTATTGTGTGAGTTATAATTTTTAATCTGGCCGTTGGATCGTTGTGATTTCTGGATATGTTATACATATATAAGTTGAGTATATGTTCACAAATTTTGAACCGTTAAAAATGAATGAATGATTTGTTATGAATTTTAAGAGGTGACTGATTCGAAAATTAGGTTTATAAATAATTTTGGTAGAAAATTCTAGAAATGGGTGGGCCCCACTTTTGGTTGTTGGGGAAGATGGCTGATTTTTGGTGGGTGGAATAGTAGCAAGTAAAGCCATCAGGTAGCAGGTCAAGTCTGCTTCGGCGTGCTAACATTTTTCTATAAATAGAGGGCTAAGGTAGAATTGAAAATCACACCAGAATTCATAAGTTTTCTCTCTTTTTCTCTCTAGATTATCAAGTGTATTTTGTGAGTATTTAGATACTTGGTCAGTTGCTATTCATCAGTGCAAGTTTCCTTCAGTGTCATATCCGATATCCAGTCAGAAGTGTTGCTCTTTTGAGGTAAGGGATAGTAAGGGATATTAAGGGATGCTATATTCTTCATAATGATGTTATTCTTTCAATATCATTATACTAAAATATTGGTATGGATTTTATTGTAGAATTTTTACCTTTTTGAGTCAGGATTACTATTCACGTATACGACACTATTCACGTATACAGCACTATTCATGTATATAGCACTATTTACGTATATGACATTATTTACGTACACGGTACTATGTATGAATACGAAGTACTATTCATGAGTTACTATTCTGAGTTACTATTCACGAGTTACTATTCACGGATACTATTCATGATAAAATTGGCTTCTTTTTTTGACCAAATTATAGTTGATTTATTAATATTACTCTTGAAATTAAATCCATATTTTGATCATATTGTTTTTATTATCATATATAACATTTTTATAACCCTGATGTTGAATTTCTCTTTCACTTGAGTGTAAAGATGGATAAATTATTGGTATGATCATGACTGAAGAATATCTTTGGCCTGTAGTGCAAAGATGAATTATTAACTGGTATGATCATGACCATTGAATTTATAATTGAATATCTTTAGCTTAAGTGTAAAGATGAATTGATTAACATGGTTATAATTATTGTTTATATAAATTCTAAAATGATTATATATTTCTTTGAGATATGAATATTTTTGGCATGTAGTGCAAAGATGAATTGTTAACGAATATCTTTGGCCCGTAGTGCAAAGATGAATTATTGATGAATATCTTTGGCTCGTAATGTAAAGATGACTTGTTGTTGAATATCTTTGGCCTGTAGTGCAAAGATGAGTTGTTGATGAATATATTTGGCTCGTAATGCAAAGATGACATGTTGTTGAATATCTTTGGCCTGTAGTGCAAAGATAACTTGTTGATGAATATCTTTGGGCCGTAGTGCAAAGATGAATTTATTAGTATGATTATGAACATGAACTATGATTTGGTATAACCATGATCTTTGATGTTTCAGGTGATAAAAATTATCTTTGTCCTGGATGAGAAAAAGAATTTAGAACTACAATTACGATTATGAGTTATACACGTGATTGTGGACAGGAATTATTGATTGATGTTACAGGGATAAAACATTGTTGATGGATTTTTAACATGGAGAAGATAATAGATTTTATGGTCTATTTGACTCTTCTAATGGATTGCTCGTTCCGCTGCAACTATGGTTGAAAAGTTTTATCATCTACAATATGTTCTAAATCTCTGATTTATTACTGATGAAAGCTATTGATAATTTAATTATCTTTAGTCATGATATTCTTTACTGGGCTAGTTGTGCTCACCCTTTTGCTTCACAATTCCTTTTCAGGTAATAAGAGTGTAGTTGGGTTGAGCGAGGGTAACGGGAAATAGAACGGTGGTCTCTAGCTGTGGAGGTTCTCCCTAAGCAGTATAGAAAAATGTTGTATACATCATTTAGTAGTTATATTTGGTGAATCACATAGGGTGAGGCGAACCCAACGTTGGAAGGGTGTTTTGCCACTATCATACAAGATATCTAATGACATACAACCTCGTGTCATCATAAGACAGGGATGTGCTCATCCACTTGCTGAGTATATTTACGAGCACTACCTATATAATCTTGGTGTTTGTTTGAAGTATAATTCTCAATTAGAGACAGTGGAGATAATGATATGTCAAGAGAAGACTCACCATTGGAAAGAATATGATAGTAATCTTTTCGTTTTTCTTTGGGGTCTATTGGGTCAACCAAGGATAATTCTGCGGCCATATGATATCTATCATAACCTAGAAGCATGGCCTCCCATGTACGAAGGTTTCCTTGAGCACTTCCCAAAGATTCTAGTTTCTAAAACAGTTTTTGACTATACCTTTATGTAAGGTGTCATTGTGAGGTGCTATCCACGGTTGAGACATGAGTCACATTTTGTATATATTTGTATCCAAACTCATAGCATAAGTGTTGTTGTATTTTGCACGACAATTGTTGTAATAAAGTTGTAGTTCTTTTCTGTACTATGTATTTGCCAACTCAGAATAGGTTGGATGGAATAGACCTATTTTAGGGTTGTCACACTAATATTTGTTCTTTTATCTCACTGGATTCATTTTTTTTAAAGATATTTTTCATCATCCTCAGTACTAAATGATGATATTACTGAATATTTTTGGCCTGTAGTGCAAAGATGGATGATTACCTGATGAATATCTTTGGACCGTAGTGCAAAGATGAACAGGTGTTGAGATGAACATGACCAACTGAGTATTATTCTTGAATTTTACTCCACAAAGTAGTATCATGTTGACAATTTGGACGTTATTGATTTCTGGATAAATTAAATTATAAATCTTTAAAATTTATCCTTGAACTTGTTTAATTGAATTATTATATTATTTTCATCATCCTCATGTTTATATTCTGTTGAAAGTCATCTGTGGCCTGTAGTTCATAGATGGACTTGGTATGATTATGACCAGGGATTATTCGGTATAATCATGACCGTAATGTTACAAATGATGTGGTAAAAGTCCTCATTGGTCCGTAGTGCATTGATGGACAATTTTTGGTATGATTATGGCCAAGGATTCTCTTCGGCCAAGGGTGCAAAGATGAATTGTTTTAGGGCATAATCATGACCGTTGATGAAAACACGATTATCTTTGGCCCGTATTACAGGGATGATTCGATGATGTGGATTATTTATTAAGCTGAATCTCAGCAATAAAATTGATGATAAATCTTTTAAATTATAGAAGATAGTAGATTTTATGCTCTACTTGACTCTTCTAATGGATTGCTTTTTCCGCTGCAGTTGTTGATCTAAAAATTGTTGTCTATTATATTTTATCAGATTTTTCCCCGTTAAAAACTAATGATAATTTGTTGTACATTATCTTAGTCATAATATTTCTTACTGGGCTAGTTGAGCTCACCCTTTCTTTCACTGTTCTCTTCAGGAAATGAGAATATAGCTGGGACTAGTAGGGGAATGGATTGACGGTCCAGATGGCTGCATTAGTAGTCCTCACTATTCTGTGAAATAGTGTGATAATTTTAATGAGGACTCCTTTTGAGTTTGTATACTCTCTAGTAGACAATATTTGTATTCAAACTCACAGTATATGTGTTGTCGTATTCTGCACGACAATTGTATTACTGAAGTTGAATTTGTTTCTATACCATATATTTGGCGACTCAGAACAGGTGATGTATACCTATTTTGGAGGCGTCACAGTTGGTATCAAAGCTTAGTGATATGATCCTTGGCTGAGATGTGAGACAAGAATTAGGAGGGGAGAGACGGGGAATTCCTTCGCTAGTATGACCTGACTAAGTTTATTTGGTATTTGTTTGGTCGGTCAGAATATAGGGATAATATGTTGCATGTCAATTAACCCTTGTTTTGTGACAGTATTTGAAAATGACATCCGAGAATATTGAGAATAACACTGGAGCACAGGAGACCGTTGAGTCACCACAGATTAATACTCAGGATAATATGCATCAGGAAGGCAACAATCCTCAGGTGAACAATGGCATCGTACAAATGACGAACAACGGTACGTTTAGGAGCTTTTTAGAATTCATGCAACACCAAACGAGAGAGACTCCAATTCATAATACAGGTGGAAACACTGGCAACCTACGGTTGGTCACCGCTAAGCAGTTCAAGGAGCTAGGACCACCGGAGTTTTTGGGAAAGCCAGAACCAATTAAGGCAGAGACATGGATAAAGTAGATCACTAAGATATTTGATGTCTTGGAATGCACAGAGGAGCAAAAGGTTCCATTCGCCACCTTTATGTTGCGTGAAGAAGCAGATTATTGGTGAGAATCTGTAAAACGTACCCAGCCTGACGCACTCAAGATGTCTTAGGAGAAGTTCTAAGAATTGTTCAACGACAAGTACTTTCCCGAAAGTATTCGTCACATGAAGGAAGTGGAATTCATCAAGCTGGAGCAAAACAATATGACTGTGTCGCAGTACGAAGCTAAGTTTGTCGAGTTGTCCCGGTTTGCGTCCCACTTAGTTTATCACAAGGAAAGAATGACGCGGATGTTTCTAAGAGGTTTGAAACTCGAGATACGTCAATACCTAATTTCTCACAAACTGTGTTTGTATTCAGATGTTGTAAATAGGGCTCAGTTATTGGAGCGCGATAACGAGTCAACCCAACCAAGAGAAAACAGCTGGCAAAATGATAATACCAATGGTAGCAGTCATCGAAGCGGTGACAACAATCGTGGAGGAAATTATCATGCCAAGAATGGTAACCACTTCGGTGGTAATCATGGTCAAGATAATAGAAGTGGAAATTTCAAGAAGAGGAGGTTCAATAATGATGGAAAGACAGCAACACCAGCACCCGTTTCAAGAAGAAGAATGACCACCGGTCGTATGTTTCAAATGCGGACAAGTGGGACACATCCGTCCAAACTGTACGCAGCAACCCAAAGTGTGTTTCAATTACAGAAGAGAAGGTCACCTAGCTCGATATTGTCCTGTAGTGAAGTCAAGTCCAGCGGGGATAGTGATGCCAAAGGATGTCCCAGACAAGTCAAAGTCGGTAGTTTAAGTAAGAGCGTTTGTCGAGGAACCCGAACGAAGTTATCATGGGTAAGTTAATCATAAACTCTTGCGAAGTTTATACCTTATTCAATACCGATATATTCTTTTATTTCTCCTACTTGCGCTCAACGTTTAAATTTGACCCCAGTATAAAACCCATTTCTAAAACCCTTAAAATATTTCTTCACCTAAAACAAACGTATTATGCGCTGAAGACGTTGGCTCGAGCTGTTGAAGATTACGATTATACCATTTAATACCATCGAGGGAAAAGCGAACGTGGTAGCTGAAGCGTTAAGCAGAAGATCGTATGCATTTTCGAGTGCGAATATACGAACCTACGTGAAGATAGCAAATATACGATTAGAACCGACTTTAAATCGATAAAGTTAAAGCCGCTCAAGCTAAGAGCTGATGAATGTAAAGAAGAAGGTTCAAGAGGGCTTTATTCTCAGAGCAAGAGTCGATGAAGAGAGGAAATCTCAACCCTCGATTTTATTGGTCTATTTAAAATCCTCGATCGAGTAGGAACTGTGGCCTATAAACTCGCCTTAACGCTAAGTATGTTGCGTGTTCATAACGTTTTTCACGTATCGATGTTATGTAAATATGTGGACGACCCGAATTATATTATTGCGTTAGAACCAGACGAGATAGCCGAAGATTTAACGTACGAGGAGGTACCTATCAATATCTTGGATAGGAAAGAACATGTCATATGCACAAAGGTTATTCCTCAAGTTAAGGTTTTGTGGAGGAACCATGCTATTGAAGAAATGAACTGGGAATTGGAATCAGAAATGAAAGCGAGGTATCCTCACCTTTTCGAAATACCAGGTACGTACGTCAATTTCGAGGACCAAATTTCATAAGGAGGGGAGGTTGTAAGACCCCAGCTTTTTATAAATAAAATTAAATTTTCCTCTAATTATTATTTTAAAATAATAAGGTGTTAATTTGATATAATATTTTGGTTATGGCTGAAATATGAAAATTTTACAAAATAAGCAAGTGGTTATAAAATATTCATTGTTGTCGGAGAATATTCATCTGGTCATGAAATATTCTTGTTGTCGGGGAATATTCGTACGACGACGCAGCCATTTGTGGGTCCCATAACAGAATAACTGTCGGATGAAGAAAACGACAAAATTGAGTTTTTATAAATAACGGCGTAGTTGTTACCGTTAACACTATTGAAATACTCGGTGGTTAAAATACAGTAATAGGCGTGGTTGCACAGTAGCACACGGTTTGGCACAGTATTTTTGAATTATTGATCCTTAAGTAAGAAGGAACTACTCAATAATTGTTATAGTAATTACTGTTCAATTTTTTATTTTATTGATTCAATAATTGTTACGTTGATATTTTATATTATTGTTGTTTCAATAATTGTTGATGCACAGTATTTTTTATTATCAGATCAATAATTCATATTATTTGAATAATATTATTAGATAGCATTATTGGCAATGTCTAGAAAGTTCTGTCTAAGGAGATGTTTGGTCACCTAATTGCGCGCCAGTAAGGAGAAATCCTTATTAGAAAGCCCACTCTTTCCTAGGAACGGTCTGGTTGTCATAATTGTGATTTTGTAATATTAGTTGTGAATAATTAATTATTGATTTATATGATAAGGAAATATTTATTTGATGTGGATATAAATGATGGATTTATTTATGTGGTTATTATTGAAGGAATTAATGTTGAGGTGTTTTATCAGTATTTCTGTCGGAATGGAGGTATTAAAAATCAAATCAGTATTTTTCAGATATATTGCGTGAGTTATAATTTTTAATCTAACCGTTGGATCGTTATAATTTTTGGATATGTTATACATATATAAGTTGAGTATATGTCCACAAAATTTGAACTGTTAAAAATGAACGTATGATTTGTTATGAATTTTAAGAGGAGACGGAAATTAGGTTTATAAATGATTTTGGTGAAAAATTCTATAATTGAGTGGTCCCCACTTGTGGTTGGTGAAGAAATGTGCTGAATTTTATTTTAAATGTGGTGGGTGGCAATAGTAGCAGGTAAAGCCATCAGGTAGCAGGTCAAGTCTGTTTCGGCGTGCTAATATTTTCCTATAAATAGAGGGCTAAGTTAGAATTAAAAATCACACCAGAAACATAAGCTTTCTCTCTTTCTCTCTCTCTATATTCTCGAGCGTATTTTGTGAGTATTTTGATACTTTGAGAGTTACTATTCAGTGCAAGTTTCTGTCAGCACTATGTCCGAAATTCAGTCAGAAGTACGGTTATTCTGAGGTAAGGGATGTTATTTTCTTCGTAAATGATATTATTTCTTTTAATATCATGCTGAAATATTGATATGAACTTTTTATCAAATTTGAAACTTTTTGTGTCGGGGTTACTATTCACGTATACGGCACTATTCACGTATACGACACTATTCACGAATATGGTACTATTCATCGAAAAATGAAATTTTCTTCTTTTTATCCAAGATGGCTATTATGGTTACTATCTTTGATTGTATCCATGTTTTGATCTTTATTTTTGAATTCTGCTTCGAAATTGGTTATTTCGAAGTATTATTGAACTTGGATAAACTGTAATACGAATCTCTAATATTTATTCTTTTATCTCACTGGATTCGTTTTCTTTAAGATATTTTTCTTCATCCTCAATCCTAAATGATGATACTACTGAATGTCTTTGGCCTGTAATGCAAAGATGGATGATTAACTGATGAATATCTTTGGCCCGTAGTGCAAAGATGAACAGATGTTGAGATGACCATGACCAACTAAGTATTATTCTTGAATTTTACTCCACAAAGTAGTATCATGTTGATAATTTGGACGTTATTGATTTCTGGATAAATTAAATTATAAATCTTTAAAATTTATCCTTGAACTTGTTTAATTGAATTATTATATCATTGTCATCATTCTCATGTTTATATTCTGTTAAAAGTCATCTGTGGCATGTAGTTCATAAATAGACTTGGTATGATTATGACCAGGGATTATTCGGTATAATCATGACGTGGTAAAAGTCCTCATTGCCCGTAGTGCATTGATGGATAATTTTTGGTATGATTATGGTCATGGATTCTCTTCGGCCAAGGGTGCAAAGATGAATTATTTTATGGCATGATCATGGCCGTTGATGAAAACACGATTATCTTTGGCCCGTAGTGCAGGGTTGATTCGATGATGTGGATTATTTATTAAGCTGAATCTCAGTAATAAAATTGATGATAAATCTTTTAAATCATAGAAGATAGTAGGTTTTATGCTCTACTTGACTCTTCTAATGGATTGCTTTTTTCGCTACAATTGTTGATCTAAAACTTGTTGTCTATTATATTTTATCAAATTTTTCCCTTGATAATTTGTTGTACATTATCTTAGTCATAATATTTCTTACTGGGCTAGTTGAGCTCACCCTTTCTTTCACTGTTCTCTTCAAAAAATGAGAATATAGCTGGGACTAGTTTGGGAATGGATTGACGGTCCAGATGGTTGCATTAGTAGTCCTCACTATTCTGTAAAATAGTGTGATAATTGTAATGAGGACTCCTTTTGAGTTTGTATACTTTCTAGTAGACAATATTTGTATTCAAACTCACAGTATATGTGTTGTCGTATTCTGCACGACAATTGTATTGCTGAAGTTAAATTTGTTTCTGTACCATATATTTGGCGACTCAGAACGGGTGATGTATACCTATTTTGGAGGCGTCACAGTTGGTATCAAAGCTTAGTGATATGATCCCTAGCTGAGATGTGAGACAAGAACTAGGAGGGGAGAGACGGGGAATTCCTTCGCTAGTATGACCTGACTAAGTTTATTTGGTATTTGTTTGGTCGGTCAGAATATAGGGATAATATGTTGCATGTCAATTAACCCTTATTTTGTGACAGTATTTGAAAATGACATCCGAGAATATTGAGAATAACACTTGAGCACAGGAGACCGTTGAGTCACCACAAATCAATACTCAGGATAATATGCATCAGGAAGGCAACAATCCTCAGGTGAACAACGGCATCGACCAAATGACGAACAACGGTACGTTTAGGAGCTTTTTAGAATTCATGCAACACCAAACGAGAGAGACTCCAATTCATAATGCAGGTGGAAACACTGGCAACCCACGGTTGGTCACCGCTAAGCAGTTCAAGGAGCTAGGACCACCAGAGTTTTTGGGAAAGCCAGACCAATTAAGGCAGAGACATGGATAAAGCAGATCACTAATATATTTGATGTTTTAGAATACTCAGAGGAGCAAAAGGTTCCACTCGCCACCTTTATGTTACGTGAAGAAGCAGATCATTGGTGGGAATCTGTAAAACGTACCCAGCCTGACGCACTCAAGATGTCTTGGGAGAAGTTCCAAGATTTGTTCAACGACAAGTACTTTCCCGAAAGTATTCGTCACATGAAGGAAGTGGAATTCATCAAGCTGGAGCAAAATAATATGACCGTGTCGCAGTACGAAGCTAAGTTTGCCGAGTTGTCCCGGTTTGCGTCCCACTTAGTTGATAACGAGGAAAGAATGACACGGATGTTTCTAAGAGGTTTGAAACCCGAGATACGTCAATACCTAATTTCTCACAAACTGTGTTTATATTCGGATGTTGTAAATAGGGCTCAGTTATTGGAGCGCGATAAAGAGTCAACCCAACCAAGAGAAAGTAGCTGGCAAAATGATAATACCAATGGTAGCAGTCATCGAAGCGGTGACAACAATCGTGGAGGAAATTATCATGCCAAGAATGGTAACCACTTCGATGGTAATCATGGTCAAGATAATAGAAGTGGAAATTTCAAGAAAAGTAGGTTCAATAATGATGGAAAGACAGCAACACCAGCACCCGTTTCAAAAGAAGAAGAACGACCACCGGTCGTATGTTTCAAATGGGGACAAGAGGGACACATCCGTCCAAACTGTACGCAACAACCCAAAGTGTGTTTCAATTGCGGAAGAGAAGGTCACCTAGCTCAATTTTGTCCTATAGTGAAGTCAAGTCCAGCGGGGATAGTGATGCCAAAGGATGTCCCAGACAAGTCAAAGTCGGTAGTTTAAGTAAGAGCATTTGTCGAGGAACCCGAACGAAGTTATCATGGATAAGTTAATCATAAACTCTTGCGAAGTTTATACCTTATTCAATACCGGTTCTATATATTCTTTTATTTCTCCTACTTGTGCTCAACGTTTAAATTTGACCCCAGTATAAAACCCATTTCTAAAACTCTTAAAATATTTTTTCACCTAAAATGAACGTATTATGCGCTGAAGACGTTGGCTTGAGCTGTTGAAGATTACGATTATACCATTTAATACCATCGAGGGAAAAGCGAACGTGGTAGCTGAAGCGTTGAGTAGAAGATCGTATGCATTTTCGAGTGCGAATATACGAACCTACGTGAAGATAGCAAATATACGATTAGAACCGACTTTAAATCGATAAAGTTAAAGCCGCTCAAGCTAAGAGCTGATGAATGTAAAGAAGAAGGTTCAAGAGGGCGTTATTCTCGGAGCAAGAGTCGATGAAGAGAGGAAATCTCAACCCTCGATTTTATTGGTCTATTTAAAATCCTCGATCGAGTAGGAACTGTGGCCTATAACCTCGCCTTAACGCTAAGTATGTTGCGTGTTCATAACGTTTTTCACGTATCGATGTTATGTAAATATGTGGACGACCCGAATCATATTATTCTGTTAGAACCAAACGAGATAACCGAAGATTTAACGTACGAGGAGGTACCTGTCAAGATCTTGGATAGGAAAGAACATGTCCTATGCACAAAGGTTATACCTCAAGCTAAGGTTTTGTGGAGGAACCATGCTATTGAAGAAATGAACTGGGACTTGGAATCAGAAATGAAAGCGAGGTATCCTCACTTTTTCGAAACACCAAGTACGTACGTCAATTTCAAGGACGAAATTTCATATGGAGGGGAGGTTGTAAGACCCCAGCTTTTTATAAATAAAATTGAATTTTCCTCTAATTATTATTTTAAAATAATAAGGTGTTAATTTGATATAATATTTTGGTTATGGCTGAAATGTGAAAATTTTATAAAATAAGCAAGTGGTTATAAAATATTCATTGTTGTCAGGGAATATTCGTTTGGTCGTGGAATATTCTTGTTGTCGGGGAATATTCGTACGACGGCGCAACCATTTGTGGGCCCCATAACAGAATAACTATCGGATGAAGAAAATGACAAAAATTAGTTTTTATAATTAACGGCGTAGTTGTTACCGTTAACACTGTTGGAATACCCGGTGGTTAAAATACAGTAATACGCGTGGTTGCACAGTAGCACACGGTTTTGTACAGTATTTTTGAATTATTGATCCTTACGTAAGAAAGCACTACTTAATAATTGTTATAGTAGTTACTGTTCAATATTTTATTTTATTGATTCAATAATTCTTACGTTGATATTTTATATTATTGTTGTTTCAATAATTGTTGCTGCACAGTATTTTCCATTATCATATCAATAATTCATATTATTTGAATAATATTATTAGATAGCATTACTGGTAATGTCTAGAAAGTTCTGTCTAAGGAGAGGTTTGGTCACCTAATTGCCCGCCAGTAAGGAGAAATCCTTATTGGAAAGCCCCCTCTTTCCTAGAACGGCCTAGTTGTCATAATTGTGATTCTGTAATATTATTTGTGAATAATTAATTATTGATTTATATGATAAGGAAATATTTATTTGATGTGAATATAAATGATGGATTTATTTATGTGGTTATTAGTGAATGAATTAATGTTGAGGTGTTTTATCAGTATTTCTGTCGGAATGGAGGTATTAAAAATCAAATCAGTATTTTTTAGATATATTGCGTGAGTAATAATTTTTAATTCGACCGTTGGATCGTTGTGATTTTTGGATATGTTATACATATATAAGTTGAGTATATGTCCACAAATTTTGAACCGTTAAAAATGAACGTATGATTTGTTATGAATTTTAAGAGGTGACTGATTCGAAAATTAGGCTTATAAATAATTTTAGTGGAAAATTCTATAATTGTGTGGGCCCCACTTGTGGTTGGTGAAAAAATGTACTGAATTTTATTTTAAATGTGGTGGGTGGCAATAGTAACATGTAAAGCCATCAGGTAGCAGGTCCGTAGTGCATTGATGGATAATTTTTGGTATTATTATGTCCATGGATTCTCTTCGGCCAAGGGTGCAAAGATGAATTGTTTTATGGCGTGATCATGACCGTTGATGAAAACACGATTATCTTTGGCCCGTAGTGCAGGGATGATTCGATGATGTGGATTATTTATTAAGCTGAATCTCAGCAATAAAATTGATGATAAATCTTTTAAATCATAGAAGATAGTAGGTTTTATGCTCTACTTGACTCTTCTAATGGATTGCTTTTTCCACTGCAGTTGTTGATCTAAACTTTGTTGTCTATTATATTTTATCAGATTTTTCCCTGTTGAAGACTAATGATAATTTGTTGTACATTATCTTCAGTAATATCATCATTTAGGACTGAGGATGATGAAAAATATTTTAAAGAAAACGAACCCAGTGAGACAGAAGGATAAATATTGGGGATTCGTATTACAGTTTATCCAAGTGCAATAATACTCCATAACAACCAATTGTGAAGTAGAATTCAAAAATAAATCAAAACATGGATACAATCAAAGATAGTAACCATAATAGACATCTTGAACAAAAAGAAAAAATTTTATTTTTCGGTGAATAGTACCGTATTCGTGAATAGTGCCGTATACGTGAATAGTGCCGTATACGTGAATAGTAACCCCGACACAAAAAGTTCCAAATTTGATAAAAAGTTTAATCCAATATTTCGGCATATTGATATTGAAGAAAATAATATCATTTAAGAAGAAAATAACATCGCTTACCTCAAGATAACAGTACTTCTGTTCGGAATATCGGTATAAGGCTGAAAAAAATTTGCACTGATAAATAAAAACTCACAAAGTATCTAAATACTCACAAAATACGGTCGATAATATAGGGAGGGAAAGAGAGAAAACTTATGAATTCTGGTTTGATTTTCAATTCTAACTTAGCCCTCTATTTATAGGAAAATGTTAGCACGCTGAAGCAGACTTGACCAGCAACCTGATGGCTTTACCTGCTACTATTCCCACCCACCACATTTGAATAAAAATTTCAGCACATTTCTCACCAACCAAGATTGGGGCCCACTCAATTCTAGAATTTTCCACCAAAATCATTTATAAACCTAATTTCCGAATCATTCACCTCTAAAAATTAATAACAAATTGTACGTTCATTTTTAACGGTTCAAAATTTGTGGACATATACTCAATTTATATATGTATAACATATCCAAAAATCACAACGATCCAACGGTCAGATTAAAAATTATAACTCACGCAATATATCTCAAGAACAGTGATTTAATTTTTAATACCTCCATTCCGACAAAAACACCTCAACATTAATTCATTCACATAAAATAAATATATTCATCAATTATATCTACATAAAATAAATATTTCCTTATCATATAAATCAATAATTAATTATTCACAAATAATATTACAGAATCACAATTATGACAACCAGGCCGTTCCCAAGAAAGAGGGGGCTTTCCAATAAGGATTTCTCTTTACTGGCGCACAATTAGATGACCAAACCTCTCCTTAGACAGAACTTTCTAGACATTACCAATAATGTTATCTAATAATATTATTCAAATAATATGAATTATTGATCTGATAATGGAAAATACTGTGCAGCAACAATTATTGAAACAACAATAATATAAAATATCAACGCAGCAATTATTGAATCAATAAAATAAAATATTGAACAGTAACTACTATAACAATTATTGAGTAGTGCCTTCTTACGTAAGAATCAATAATTGGTGCAATATCGTGTGCTACTGTATTTTAACTACCGGGTATTCCAACAGTATTAACGGTAACAACTACGTCGTTATTTATAAACAACTTATACTTATCGTTTTCTTCATCCAATTGCTTTCCATTATAGGGCACACACAAGGCTACGCAGTCGTACGAATATTCCCCGACAGAAAGAATATTCCACGACCAAACGAATATTCCTCGACAACAAATGAATATTTTATAACCACTTGCTTATTTTATAAAATTTGCACATTTCACCCATAACCAAAGCATTATATCAAATTAACACCTTATTATTCACAATAATATTTAGAGAAAATTTGATTTTATTCATTAATAAGTTGGGGTCTTACATCATTTCCTCAACATTGTGGTTTCTCCACAAAACTTTGACATGAGGTATAACCTTGGAGCGTAGAATATGTTCCTTCTTATCTAAGATTTGAACAGGAACCTCTTCATACGTCAAATCTTCCGCTATTTCGTCCGGTTCTAACTCAATAATGTGGTTCGGGTCTTCCATATATTTACGTAACACGGATATATGAAAAACATTATGAACACGAGACATACTTGACGGTAAAGCGAGTCTATAAGCCACAATTCCTACTCGATTGAGGATTAAAAATGGGTCAATGAATCGAGGATTGAGCTTTTCTCTCTTTCCAAATCTCGTAACTCCTTTCTATGGAGCAACACGTAACAACACATGATCTCCAATATCGAATTCCACGTCCTTTCGATGAAGATCAACATAACTCTTTTGTCGATCTTGTGAGGTTTTTATACGTTACCGGATCGTTTGAATCTTTTTCGTAGTCATATGTACTAACTCCGGTCCCAACAACATTGCTTCACCCACCTCATCCCATCATACTGGAGAACGACACTTTCTTCCATACAACGCTTCGAATGGAGCCATGCCAATACTTGCTTGATAGCTGTTATTGTAGGAAAACTCCACCAATGGTAAGAACTTGTCCCAACTTCCCTTGAAGTCAAGGACACAGAGTTTTAATAAATCTTTAAGAGTTTTAATAGTCCTCTCTGATTGTCCGTCCGTCTGAGGATGATATGCCGAACTAAATCGTAAATTCGTGCTCATAGCTTTTTGTAAACTAACCCAAAATCGTGAAGTAAATCTTAGGTCTCAATCAGAAACTATAGATACTGGCATACCATGCAATCTTATAATCTCGTTTATGTACATACGAGCAAGACGTTCAAGTGTATAAGTTTCTCGTATAGGTAAAAAGTGAGCAGACTTGGTCAATCTATCAACAATGACCCAAATTGCATCTATGCCTTGAGAATCCTTGGAAAGACCAGTAACGAAATCCATGGTAATGTGTTCCCACTTCTATTCTGAAATTTCAAGTGGTTGCAATGGACCTTTTGGTACTTGATGCTCCGCCTTGACCCGTTGACACGTTAGACACCTTGAGATAAACAGCGTTATCTCTCTCTTCATATTGCCCTACCAAAATGTATGTCGAAGATCATGATACATTTTGGTACTCCCAGGATGGATTACAAACGGTGTGTTGTGCACCTTCATCATGATTTTATACTTTAAATCAGGGTCGTTAGGAACACAAAGTCTGAAGTTGACTCGAAGTATTCCTTCTTCATCAATTCTTACTTCCGGTATAGCACCTTCTTTCACTTTCTTCCCCATACGCATCAGCTCCAGGTCTGTAGCTTGAGCAGCTTTAACTTTATTAATTAAAGTCGGTTCTACTCGTATATTCGCCATCATCACATGGGTCCCTGGAGTCTTTAACTCTATCTTCATCCTTTACAAATCATACAAAATGGGCCTTTGCGTTGACAATATCGCACTTGTACTCGCATATGATCTTCTACTCAATGCGTCAGCTACCATGTTCGCTTTTCCAGGATGGTATTGGATGGTATGATCATAATCTTTCAACAGTTCAAGCCAACGTCGCTATCGCATGTTGAGTTCCGTTTGAGTGAAGAAATATTTGAGGCTTTTATGATCCATAAAGATCTCCACTTTCTCCCCATACAAGTAATGCCTCAAAATCTTTAGTGCAAAAACGACTACTGCCAACTCTAGATCATGAGTAGGATAATTCCTCTCATATTCTTTGAGTTGTCGAGAGACATAGGCTATGACTTTCCCATGTTGCATGAGAACACATCCTAACCCTTTGCCCGAAGCATCACTGTAGATGACAAATCCCTCCGAGCCAAATGGTATTGTCAGAATAAGTGCTGAAATGAGTCTCCTCTTGAGTTCTTGAAAACTCTTCTCACATTCCTCGCTCCAACCTAATTTTGTATCTTTCCGAGTCAGCTGAGTTAGTGGAGTAGTGATTCGAGAAAATTCTTCCATGAATCTCCGATAATAACCATCTAAGCCGAGAAAACTACGTACTTCGGTCACTGATTTGGGTTGCTCCCAGCTTTGAATAGCTTCAATCTTTGTCGGGTCAACAGATATTCCATGACTTGATACTACGTGCCCAAGGAATGCTACTTCTTCAAGCCAGAACTCGCATTTCTTCAACTTGGCATAAAGCTTGTTTTCACGAAGCTTTTGGAGTATCAGCCTTAAGTGTTGTTCATGATCTTCACGGCTTTTGGAATAAATAAGGATGTCATCAATAAAGACGACCACAAAGTGATCTAAATATTCCTTGAATACTCTGTTCATCATATCCATGAAGGTAGCAGGAGCATTAGTCAATCCAAAAGACATGACTAGGAATTCATAATGCCCGTATCGAGTTCTGAAAGCCGTCTTTGGAATGTCATCGGTTCTAATCTTCAATTGGTGATATCCGAAATGAAGATCAATCTTTGAAAAGAATTTGGTGCCTTGCAACTGGTCGAACAGGTCATCAATACGTGGCAATGGGTACCTATCTTTAATGGTGACATGATTCAACTCCCGATAATCAATACAAAGTTGCATACTTCCATCCTTCTTCTTCACGAATAGAACAGGAGCACCCCAAGGAGATGTACTAGGACGAATGAAACCGATGTCTAACAATTCCTGTAGTTGGGTCTTTAACTCCTGAAGTTCACTAGAAGTCATTCGATATGGGGCTTTAGAAATGGGTTTTGTGCCGGGTTCAAGGTCGATACAAAATTTAATTTCACGCTATGGGGGTAGGCCAGGAAGTTCTTCAAGGAATACGTTAGGAAATTTATTAACAATAGAAATATCATTCAAAACTGACGTATTTTTGTTTAGATCCGTAACATGAGCTAAGAAAGCTTGACATCCGTTCTTCAATAAACGAAGCTTTATGGCTTGAGATGACGGTGATTGATTTTAATGGTTTAGTTGCTTGAATTCGCATAATAGGTTGGTTAGGAATATGAAAGCTAACAACCTTACGAAAATAATCAATTTTTGCATGATGAGTAGTTAACTAATCAAACCCTAGAATTACGTCAAATGCAAGTATTTACAATGAAATAAGATCGACAGGTAATATGAGGGTACCGATTTGAACCAAACAAGACTTATAAACAGTAGATGTAATGAAGGTTTCTCCCAACGGAGTTTCAACAGATAAGTCAAAGTCTAATTTCTCCGGAGTCAAATTTAAACGTTGAGCGCAAGTAGGAGAAATAAAAGAATGGGTAGAACCGCTATTAAATAAGGTATATACTTCGCTAGAGTTTATGATAAGCTTACACGTGATGACCTCGTTCGGGTTCCTTGCTTTCTGAGAGGTCACGACAAACGCTCTCCCTTGAACTACCGATTTTGTCTTGTCTGGGATGGCCTTTGATGCCTCTATCCCAGCTGGACTTGACTTTAGTGCACGACAAAATCGGGCTAGGTGACCTTCTCTTCCACAATTGTAACATGCTTTGGATGGCATCGCGCAGTTTGGACTGATGTGTCCCTCCTCTCCACATTTGAAGCATATGATAGGTGGTCGTTCTCCTTCCTTAACGACGGGTGTTGATTCTGACGTCTTTCCATCATTGTTGAATCTCCTCTTCTTGAAATGTCCATTCTTATTGTTTTGGCCATGATTACCATGGAAGTGGTTACCATTTCTAGCATGTTGATTCCCTCCACGCTTATTGTCACCGCTTCGATGACTGTTATCACTGGTATTATCATTTTGTCAGCTGCTCTTTTTTAGTTGGGTTGACTCATTATCGCGTTCCAATAACTGAGCCCTATTAACAATATCTGAATACAAACACAGTTTATGAGAGATAAGATATTGACGTATCTCTAGCTTTAAACCTCTTAAAAATATCCGCGTCATTCTCTCCTCATTATCAACCAAATGGGACGCAAACCGGGACAACTCAGCAAACTTGGCTTCGTACTGCGACACGGTCATGTTGTTTTGCTCCAGTTTGATGAACTCTACCTCTTTCATGTGACGAATACTTTCGGAAAAGTACTTGTCGTTGAACAGTTCTTAGAACTTCTCCCAAGACATCTTCAGTGCGGCAGGTTGAGTACGCTTTACAGATTTCCACCAGTAATCTGCCTCTGCCCGTAACATGAAGGTGACAAAGGGAACCTTTTGCTCCTCGGAGCATCCCAAGACATCAAATATCTTGTTGATCTGCTTTATCCACGTCTCCGCCTTAAGTGGTTTTGGCTCTCCAAAAAAACTCCGGTGGTCACAGCTCCTTGAACTGTTTGGTGGTGACCGTCCGAGAGTTGCCAGTGTTTTCACCTATATTTTGGACAGGAGCCGCTCTCGCCTGATGTTGCATGAATTGCATAAAGCCTCTGAACATTCCATCATTCATCATTTGGTCAGTGTTGTTGTTTGCATTAGGATTGTCGCCTTCCTGATGCACATTATCCTGATTATTGATCTGTGGAGACTCAACGATCTCATGTGCTCCATTGCTATTCTCAACATTCTCGGATGTCATTTTTAAATACTACCACAAAAAAAATGTTAATTAACATATCACATATTATCCCTATACTCTGACCGACCAATTAATTGCCAAATAAACTTAGGTAGGGCATACTAGCGAAAGAATTCCCCGTCTCTCTCCTCCTAGTTCTTGTCTCACATCTTAGCCAGGGATCATATCCCTAAGCTTTGATACCAACTGTGACGCCCCCAAAATAGGTATACATCACCTATTTTGAGTCGTCAAATATATGGTACAAAATATAAATAAAAACTTAATTATACAAATGTCGTGTAAAATACGACAAAACATAAGCTATGAGTTTTAATACAACATTATCTTCAAAACAGTATTCAAACTCAAAATAAGTCCTCAATATATTTATTTTTACACTATTTCATAGAATAGTGATGACTACTAATGTTATCCTCTGAACCGTCACTCCGTTCCCCGACTAGTCCCCGCTACGTTCTCATTTCCTGAAGAGAACAATGAAAGCAAAAGGGTGAGCTCAACTAGCCCAGTAAGAAATATTAGGACTAAGATAATGCAGAATAAATTATCGTTAGCCTTCAACAGTGTTAAACTGATAAAATATAATAAACACCAAGTTTAATTGCAGCGGAACAATCTATCCATTAAAAGAGAGAATAAAATCTACTATCTTTTATGATTTAAAAAAAAATTTCATCACTTTTATCGCTTAGACTCAGCTTAATAAATAATCCACATCATCCCTGCACTACGGCCAAGGATATTCATTAGTATCACGACCACAAATTATCCATGCACTACGGGCCAAGGATATTTGTGTATTCATCAATGGTCATGATCATGCCAACAACTGTCCATCAATGTACTACGGGCCAATGAGGATTTTTATCGCATCATTTGTAATATTAGGGTCATGATTACACCGAATAATCCCTGGTCATAATCATACTAAGTCCATCTATGCACTACAGGCCACAGATGACTTTCAACAAAATATAAACATGAAGATGATGACAATGATATAAGAATTCAATAAAACAAGTTCAAGAATTAATTTATCCAGGAACCAACAACGTCCAAATTGTCAACATGATACTACTTTGTAGAGTAAAATTCAAGAATGCTCATAAGAATATTTCCATGAAAGGTACTGGATGAAGCGCAAATATCAAAGATATTCCACTAATTTCATGGAGTATAAAAGCCAAAATTTTAACCAACTGAGTATAATAAAGAATGGAATAAAAAAAGAATTCACCAAGCATGCGATAGACGACATAGACAGATTATTCCAACAGAAAAATAAATAATGGAACCAGGTCATGCGTAAACGCACCGACAGGATATTCAGACAGAATAATAAATAATGAAACCAGGTCCGACGTAAACGCATAGACAGGATATTCTGATATAATAATAAATAATGGAATCAGGTCCGGTGTAAACGCACAGACAGGATATTCCGACAGAATAATAAAGAAAAAAATATTAGAAGAAATTCACTATGTATGCGGTACTTCGCATAAACAGGCTATTCCAACAGAATAATAAGGAATGGAATAACAGAAGTTCTCTTCATGAATACGAAAGAAATAATATCCCTTACCGTAAAAGAAGAGTATTTTGACTGGTAGGGCAAGGATATTCTTGAAGAAAACTTGCACTACACTCAAAGCTTCTTAAAACTCTAAAGAAATACGCTCAAGATTATAGAAGAATTCTTTGAACTTCTGGTGTGGTTTTCAATTCTAACTAAGCATCTTATTTATAAGAAAATAGAAAGGATACTATGCTGCACTATACAATAAAATATAATATATTCTATTTATAATCAAATAAAATAAAACTTTATAAAAAGTATTCTATTTTATATAAAATGATTTTACTATATAAATACTATGCAAACACTATGAAAACACTATGCATAATAAAATATAATATATTCTATTTATAGTCTAATAAAACAAATAACTTTATAAAAGTATTCTGTTTTATATAAAACACTTTTCTGTTTTATTACATTAATAATACTAATAAAATAAAATTTATATATAATATATATATATATATATATAAACTTCCGTGACTTCATAAAAAGACACCTCAATATAATTAACAACATTTATCATCATTATTATAATTCACAATATTAATCGACCAGGTCGTTCCCAAGAAAGAGGGGGCTTTTCAATAAGAATTTCTCCCTATTGGCGCGCAATTAGGTGACCAAACATCTCCTTAACATGACTTCTAGATATCGTTAATATTGTAAATAATAATATTAATAATTTTGTCGTCTCAATTATTGATTATAAAATATTGACAATAATTGAATCAAATAACGTGAGATACTATGCAGCAATTACTGTAACAATAATTGAACAAAATTGAGTGACTTCTCACGTAAGTATCAATAATCAATATCGTGTGCTACTATGGAACCACGCGTATTACTGTACTTTTAACACCGGGTGTTTCAACAGTTAACAGTAAAACTTCCGCCGTTATTTTTATAAAGTATTTTTGTCGTTTTCTCAATTCGACAATAATTCTGTTATGGGGTCCACCAATGATTGTACCGTCGTACGAATATTCCTGTTAAAACGAATATTCCCCGACCAATCGAATATTATACAACAACTTATGTACTTTGCAAAATTTATAAATATTACCCACAACTATAACATTATATCAAATTCATTCTATAATATTTAAAAATGATATTTATAAAAAATTCATCTTTATTAAAAAAATTGGGGTTTTACAAGTTCGTTGTCGTCTTTATTGATGACATCCTTATCTATTCCAAAAGCCATGAAGATCATGAGTGCCATTTGAAGTTGGTCCTTCAAAGGCTTTGTGATAACAAGCTATATGCGAAGCTGAAGAAATACGAGTTTTGGCTTGAGTAAGTAGCATTCCTTAGGCACGTGGTGTCAAAACATAAAGTATCTGTTGACCCGGCGAAGATTGAAGCAATACAAAGTTTAGAGCAACCGAAGTCGGTGACCGAAGTACGTAGCTTTTTGGGCTTAGCTGGTTATTATCAGAGATTCGTGGAAGGATTTTCTCGAATCGCTACTCCATTAACTCAGCTGACTCGAAAAGATACAAAATTCATATGGAGCGAGGAATGCGAGAAGAGTTTCCAAGAACTCAAGAGGAGACTCATTTTGGCACATGTTCAGACAATACCATCTGGTTCAGATGAATTTGTTATCTACAGCGATGCTTCAGGCAAAGGGTTAGGGTGTGTTCTCATATAACATGGGAAAGTCATAGCCTATGCCTCGCAACAGCTCAAAGAATATCAGAGGAATTATCCTACTCATGATCTGGAGACTGGAGTTGGCAGCAGTCATTTTTGCATTGAAGATCAGGAGATACTACCTGTATGGAGAGAAAGTGGAGATCTATACAGATCATAAAAGCCTCAAATATTTCTTCACCCAAAAGGAACTCAACATGCGACAACGACATTGGTTCGAGCAATTGAAAGATTACGATCATACCATCTAATACCATCCTGAAAAAGCGAATGTAGTAGCTGAAGAATTGAGTAGAAGATCATATGCGGGTACAAGTGAGATATTGTCAACACAAAGACCCATTTTGTATGACTTGCAAAGGATGGAGATAGAGTTAAAAGCTCCAAGTACCCACGTAATGATATCAAATATACGAGTAAAATCGACTTTAATCGATAAAGTTAAAGCTGCTCAAGCCACAGACCCAGAGCTGATACGTATAAAGAAGAAAGTACAAGAAGGTGTTATTCCAGAAGCAAGAATCGATGAAGAAGGAATACTTCAAGTCAACTCCAGACTTTGTGTTCCTAACGATTCTGACTTGAAGCATATAATCATAATGGAGGCACATAACACACCATTTGTAATCCATCTTAGGAGTACCAAAATGTATCATGATCTTCGACATACTTTTTGGTGGAGAAATATGAAGAGAGAGATCGTAGAGTTTATCTCGAGGTGTTTAACTTGTCAACGTGTAAAGGCGGAGCATCAAGTACCAAAGGGTCCATTGCAACCAATTGAGATTCTGAAATAGAAGTAGGAACACATTACCATAGATTTCGTTATGGGTCTTCACAAGGTTTCTCAAGACATAGATGCGATTTGGGTTATTGTTGATAAATTAACCAAGTCTACTCATTTCTTGCCTATACGGGAGATTTATTCCCTTGAACGTCTTGCTCGTATGTACGTAAATGAGATTGTGAGATTGTATGGCATGCCAGTATCCATAGTTTCGGATCATGACCCAAGATTCACTTCACAATTTTGGGTTAGCTTGCAAAAAGCTATGGGCACAGACTTACGATTCAGTTCGACATACCATCCTCAAACGGACGGGCAATCAAAAAGGACTATTCAAACTCTTGAAGATCTATTAAGACTATGTGTCCTAGATTTCAAAGGGAGTTAGGATAAGTACCTACCATTGGTGGAATTCTCCTACAACAACAGTTATCGGGCAAGTGTAGGCATGGATCCATTCGAAGCGTTGTATGGACGAAAGTGTCACTCTCCAGTATGTTGGGATGAGGTGGGAGAAATAACGTTGTTGGGACCAGAGTTGTACGAATGACTACAGAGAAGATCCAAATAATCCGACAACGTATACAAATGACATAAGATAAACAAAAGAGTTATACGGATCTTCATCGAAAGGACATGAAATTTAATATTGGAGATCATGTATTATTACATATTGCTCCATGGAAGGGAGTTACAAGATTTAGGAAGAGAGGAAAGCTCAAATCCACGGTTTGTTGGTCCATTTGAAATTTCTGATCGAATAGGAAATGTGGCATATAGACTCGCATTACCTCCAAGCATGTCTCGTGTTTATAATATTTTTCACATATCTGTGCTTCGTAAATATGTAAAAGACCCAAACCACATTATTGAGTTAGACCCAGTCGAGATAGCCGAAGATTTAACGTACAAAGAGGTACCTGTCAAGATCTTGGATAGGAAGGAGCATGTCCTATGCACAAAGGTTATACCACAAGTTAAAGTTTTGTGGAGGAACCATGTTATTGAGGAAATGACATGGGAGTTGGAATCGAAAATGAAAACGAGGTATCCTCACCTTTTCGAAGCACCAGGTACGTACGTCAATTTTGAGGACGAAATTTCATAAGGAGTGGAGGTTGTAAGACTCCAACTTTTTATAAATAAAATTGAATTTCCTCTAATTATTATTTTGAATAATAAGGTGTTAATTTGATATAATGCTTTGGTTATTGGTGAAATGTGCAAAATTTGCAAAATAAGCAAGTGGTTATAAAATATACATTGTTGTCGAGGAATATTCGTTTGGTCGTGGGCCCCATAACAGAAAACAGTTGGATGAAGAAAATGACAAGTTTGAGTTTTTATAAATAACGGCGTAATTATTACTGTTAACACTGTTAGAATACTCGGTGGTTAAAATATAGTAATATGCATGGTTGCACAGTAGCAAACGGTATTGCACAGTATTTTTGAATTATTGATTCTTACGTAAGAAGGCATTACTCAATAATTGTTCCAGTAATTACTGTTCAATATTGTTATTTTATTGATTCAATAATTATTACATTGATATTTTATATTATTGGTGTTTCAATAATTGTCACTGCACAGTATTTCTCATTATCAGATCAATAATTAATATTATTTGAATAATATTATTAGATAGCATTATTGGCAATGTCTAAAGAAGTTTTGTCTAGGAAAGGGGTTTGGTCACCTATGTAAGACCCCAAGTTTTATGAATAAAGATTAATTTTTCTCAAAATATATTTTTGAATATTATGGTGTGGATTTGATATAATGTTATAGTTGTGGGTAATATTTACAAATTTTGCAAAGTAAACAAGTGGTTTTAAAATATTCGATTGGTCGAGGAATATTCGTTTTAACAGGGAATATTCGTACGACGGCACAATCATTAGTGGACCCCACAATAGAAGTATTATCGTAGTTAGAAAACGACTGAAATATCTTTTTATAAAAATAACGGCGAAACTTTTACCGTTAAACTGTTAAACTACCCGGTAGTAAAAGTACAGTAATACGCGTAGTTGCATAGTAGCACACGGTATTGATTATTGATGCTTACGTGAAAAGTCACTCAGTTATACTCAATCATTACTACAGTAATTGCTGCATAATATCACTCATATTATTGTCACAGTATCATCTGCATAATATTTTTTATTATTAAATCGATAATTGAGACGATAAAGTTATTCATATTATTATTTGTAATATTGACAATGTCTAGAAAGTTATGTCGAGAAAAGGGATTTGATCACCTAATTGTGCGCCAATAGGGAGAAATTCTTATCGAAAAGCCCCCTCTTTTCTGGGAATGATCTGGTTGTTAAATATTATTAGTTATAATATTAATGATGATTAAGTTCGTGTTGATTAAAGATGAAATTAATATTTTCATTGTGTTGGAATTATTTGTGTTAGTGAAAATCGACATTTATTTCAATAATAATTGATTTTTGGAGGTAATATTGACCAATCGGGTAATTAATCGGATAAATGAGCAATTAATTACTATTAGTTCACATGTATATAACTATCTGCTCACATGAATGGAACTATTGGTTCACATGCATTACTATTCGGGGAGGTAGTGCAAGATTGATAATACTTGCAGAATTAAATTAAAAATGGAGGAAAAGATGAAGGTACTATATTGTAATAATTCGAGCCCCAAAACGTGCAATTATCAAAACTATGTTTTCATATAAATAGAAGTTCATTCTTCTTTCATTCTCACCAATTCATTAAGAATCACAAGAGCAATTATAGAGAGAGAAGCTATAGAGAGGAAGAAGAAGAGCATTCTGCTACTTCACTATTCCAGTATCAAGTCTTCTTCTAAGGTAAGGGATATTACTTTTATTCAATATTCATAAGAAATAATATCTTCTTCCATACTCTGTAGTATGTGAGTAATATTATTTCGTCTCGTATTCCTGATTATACCCTCATTTTGTTAAAGTATTGCTTCTATACTTCGTAAAATTAGTAGAATATCCTTGAAATTACGCCTCATCTAGTATCATTTCACAAGGATATTTTCTGCACATTCTTGTTAAATTTTAAGCTTTTCATGTTGGAGTATTGTCCATGAGTACTATTCGTTTATACGGTACTATTCATAAAGTACTATTCATGGGGTATTATTCATAAAGTATTATGCACAGGTACTATTCACGGGGTATTATTCCCGAAGTACTATTCACTTGGGAACTATTCACCTGGAGTACTATTCATGACAAAAATTAATTTCTTTGCTGTCCAAATCATTTTTGATATAATATTATTCTTGAATTTTACTCCACAAAGCAGTATCATGTTGATAATTTAGACATTATTGAATTCTAGATAAATTAAATAATAAATCTTTAAAAATTTATCATTTGTTTTCTTTTAATTGAATTCTTATATCACTGTCATCATCCTCATGCTTATATTATGATCAAAGTCATCTTTGGCTTACGTGCATAGATGGACTGTTGATTGGTATGATTATGACCAAGGATCATTCGGTATAATCATGACCCGTAATGTTACAAATAATGTGGTAAAAGTCTTCATTGGCCCGTAGTGCATTGATGGACAGTTATTGGTATAATTATGACCAGGGATTATTCGGTATGATCATGACCATTAGTGAAAACACGAATATCCTTAGCTTGTAGTGCATGGATAATTCATGGTTGTGATACTATTTATTGAGCTGAGTCTCAGCGATAAAATTGATGATAAACTCTTAAATCATAGAAGATAGTTGATATCATGCTCTACTTGACTCTTCTAATGGATTGTTTGTTCCGCTGTAGTTAAACTTGATGTTTATTGTATTTTATCAGTTTAACACTGTTGAATGCTAACGATAATTTATTCTGCATTATCTTAGTTATAATATTTCTTACTGGGCTAGTTGAGCTCACCCTTTTGTTTTCATTGTTCTCTTCAGGAAATCAGAACGTCGCCGGGACTAGTCGGAGAATAGAGTAACGATCCGAGATGGTGGCTATAGTATTCCTCACTATTTTATAAAATAGTGTCATAATAATTGTAATGAGGACTCTTTTTTGAGTTTGAATACTGTCTTTTAGACAATATTCGTGTAAAAACTCTCAGCTACGTTTTGTCGTATTGTATAAAAGAAGTTTGTATTTGATTTCTGTACCATATATTTGGTGACTCAAGATGGGTGATGTATACCTATTTTGGGGGCGTCACAGTTGGTATCAAAGTTTAGGAATATGATTCCCGGCTAAGATGTGAGACTGGAACTAGGAGGAGAGACGGGTAAATCATTCGCTAGTATGACCTACCTAAGCTTATTTGTTATTTATTGGTCGGTCAGAGTATAGTGGTAATATGTGGCGTGTCAATTAACACTTGTTTTGTGGTAGTGTTTGAAAATGACATCCGAGAATGTTGAGATAAGCAATGGAGCACATGAGACCATTGAGTCACCAACGATTAATACCCAGGATAATGTGCATCAGGAAGGCAATAATCTTCAGGAAAATAACAACACCGACCAAACGATGAACGATGAGATGTTCAAAGGCTTTATGCAATTCATGCAACATCAGGCGAAAGCGACTCCTATTCAAAATGTAAGTGAAAACACTCGCAACTCTCGGATGGTCACCGCTAAGCAGTTCAAGGAGCTGGGACCACCGGAGTTTTTGGGAGAGCCAAAACCACTTAAGGCGGAGGCGTGGATAAAGCAGTTCACCAAGATATTTGATGTCTTGGGTTGCTCCGAGGAGCAAAAGGTTCCCTTTCCCACCTTCATGTTGTGAGGAGAGGCAGATTACTGGTGGAAATCTATAAAGCGTACTTAACATGTCGCACTGAAGATGTCTTGGGAGAAGTTCCAAGAACTGTTTAACGACAAGTATTTTCCCGAAAGTATTCGTCACATGAAAGAGGTGAAGTTTATCAAGCTAGAGCAAAACAATATGACCGTGTCGCAGTACGAAGCTAAGTTTGCCGAGTTGTCCCGGTTTGCGTCCCACTTGGTTGATAATGAGGAGAGAATGGCGCGGATATTTCTAAGAGGTTTGAAACTGGAGAAACATCAATACCTAATATCTCACAAACTGTGTTTGTATTCAGATGTTGTTAATAGGGCTCAGTTATTGGAGCGCGATAATGAGTCAACCCAACCAAGAGAGAGCAGCCAACAAATCGATAATACCAGTGGTAGCAGTCATCGAACCGGTGATAACGAACGTGGAGGTAATCAACATGCCAGAAATGGTAACCACTTTGGTGGTAATCTTGGCCAAGACAATATGAGTGGAAATTTCAAGAAGAGGAGATTCAATAATGATGGAAAGACGTCAGCACTAGCACTCGTTGATAAAGAAGGAGAACGACCACCGATCGTATGCTTCAAATGCGAAAGGGAGGGACACATCAGTCCAAACTGCACGATGCAGTCCAAAGCGTGTAATAATTGCAGAAAAGAAAGTCACCTAGCCCGATTTTGTCGTACAGTAAAGTTAAGTCCAGTTGGGACGGAGGCACCAAAGGCCGTCCCAGAGAAGTCAAAATCGGTAGTTCAAGGGAGAGCGTTTGTCATAACCTCTCAAAAAGCGAGTAACCCGAACGAGGTCATTACGGGTAAGCTAATCATAAACTCTTGTGAAGTATATACCTTATTTGATACCGATTCTACCCATTCTTTTATTTCTCCTACTTGCGCTCAACGTTTAAATTTAACTCCGGAGAAATTAGACTTTGACTTATCTGTTGAAACTCCATTGGGAGAAACCTTCATTACATCCACTGTTTATAAGTCTTGTTTGGTTCAAATCGGTACCCTCACATTACCTGTCGATCTTATTTTCATAAAAATACTTGTATTTGATGTGATTTTAGGGATTGATTGGTTAACTATTCATCATGTAAAAATTGATTGTTTTCGTAAAGTTGTTAGCTTTCATATTCCTAACCAACCAATTATGCGAATTCAAGCAACCAAACCACTAAAGTCAATCATTATCATATCAAACCATAAAGCTATTCGTTTATTGAAAAACGGATGTTAAGCTTTCTTAGCCCATGTCACGGATTTAAATAAAAATACGTCAGATTTGAATGATATTTCTATTGTTAATAAATTTCCTAACGTATTCCCTGAAGAACTTCCTGGCCTACCCCCAGAGCATGAAATCAAAATTTGTATCGACCTTGAACCCGGTACAAAACCCATTTTTAAAGCTACATATCGAATGACTCCTATTGAACTTTAGGAGTTAAAAACCCAACTGCAGGAATTGTTAGACATCGATTTCATTCGACCTAGTGCGTCTCCTTAGGGTGCTCTTGTTCTATTCTTGAAGAAGAAAGATGGAAGTATGCGACTTTGTATTGATTATCGGGAGTTGAATCATGTCACCATCAAAAATAGGTACACGTTGCCTCGCATTGATGACCTGTTTGAATAGTTGCAAGGCGCCAAATTCTTTTCAAAGATCGATCTTCGTTCTGGATATCATCAGTTGAAGATTAAAACTGATGACATTCCAAAGACTGCTTTCAGAACTCGGTACGGGCATTACGAATTCCTAGTCACGTCTTTTGGATTGACTAATGCTCTTGCTGCCTTCATGGATATGATGAACTGAGTATTCAAGAAAAATTTAGATTACTTTGTGATCGTCTTTATTGATGACATCCTCATATATTCCAAAAGCCGTGAAGATCATGAAAACAAGATATATGCCAAGTTTAAGAAATGCGAGTTCTGGCTTGAGGAAGTAGCATTCCTTGGGCACGTGATATCAAATCATGGAATATCTGTTGACCCGATAAAGATTGAAGCAATTCAAAGCTGGGAGCAACCTAAGTCAGTGACTGAAGTACGTAGCTTTCTCGACTTAGCTAGTTATTACCGAAGATTCATAGAAGGGTTTTCTCGAATCGTTACTCCATTAACTCAGCTGACTCGAAAAAATACAAAATTTGGTTGGAGCGAGGAATGTGAGAAGAGTTTTCAAGAACTCAAGAGGAGACTCATTTTAGCACCTGTTTTGACAATACCATCTGGTTCGGAGGGATTTTTTATCTACAACGATGCTTCAGGCAGAGGGTTAGGATGTGTTCTCATGTAACATGGAAAAGTCATAGCCTATGCCTCACGACAACTCAAAGAATATGAGAGGAATTATCCTACTCATGATCTAGAGTTGGCAGCTATCGTTTTTGCGCTTAAAATTTGGAGGCATTACCTGTATGGGGAGAAAGTAGAGATCTATACAGATCATAAAAGCCTCAAATATTTTTTCACCCAAAAAGAACTCAACATGCGGCAACGACGTTGGCTCAAGCTATTGAAAGATTACGATCATACCATTCAATACCATCTTGGAAAAGTGAAAGTGGTAGCTGACGCATTGAGTAAAAGATCATATGTGAGTACGAGTACAATATTGTCAAAGCAAAGACCTATTTGGTATGACTTACAAAGGATGAAGATAGAGATAAAGACTCTAGATACCCACGTGATGATGGCAAATATACGAGTAGAACCGACTTTAATCGATAAAGTTAAAGCTGCTCAAGCTATAAACCTGGAGCTGATGAGTATGAAGAAGAAAGTGCAAGAAGGTGTTATTCCGGAAGCAAGAATCAATGAAGAAGGAATACTTCGAGTCAACTCCAAACTTTGTGTTCCTAACAATTCTGACTTGAAGTATAAAATCATGATGGAGGCTCACAACACACCGTTTGTAATCCATCCTGGGAGTACCAAAATGTATCATGATCTTCGACATACATTTTGGTGGAGCAATATGAAAAGAAGGATCGCGGAGTTTATCTCAAGGTGTTTAACTTGTCAACGAGTCAAGGCGGAGCATTAAGTGCCAAAATGTCCATTGCAACCACTTGAAATTCCAGAATGGAAATGGGAGCACATTATCATGGATTTTGTTACTAGTCTTCCCTAGGTTTCTCAAGGAATTGATGTAATTTGGGTTATTATTGATAGATTAACCAAGTCTCCTCATTTCTTGCCTATACGAGAAATTATTCACTTGAACGTCTTGCTCGTATTTACATAAATGAGATTGTAAGACTGCATGGTATGTCAGTATCCATAGTTTCTAATCGAGACCCAAGATTCACTTCATGGTTTTGGGTTAGTATGCAGAAGGCTATGGGCACGAATTTATAGTTTAGTTCGGCATATCATCCTCAAACGGATGGGCAGTCGGAGAGGACTATTCAAACTCTTGAAGATTTATTAAGACTTTGTGTCCTTGACTTCAAAGGAAGTTGGGACAAGTTCTTGTCATTGGTGGAATTCTCCTACAACAATTGTTATCAAGCAAGTATTGGCATGGCTCCATTCGACGCGTTGTATGAACGCAAATGTCGTTCTCCAGTATGCTGGGATGAGATGGGTGAAGACCGGATTTGGTACGCATGACAACAAAAAAGATTCAAATGATCCGACAACGTATAAAAATCTCACAAGATCGACAAAAGAGTTATGCTGATCTTCATCGAAAGGACGTGGAATTCAATGTTAGAGATCATGTGTTGTTACGTGTTGCTCCATGGAAAGGAGTTATAAGATTTGGAAAGAAAGAAAAGCTCAATCCTCGATTCATTAGGTCATTCGAAATCCTCGATCGAGTAGGAACTGTGGCCTATAGACTCGCCTTACCGCCAAGTATGTCTTGTGTTCATAACGTTTTCCACATATCTATTTTACGTAAATATGTAAAAGACCCGAACCACATTATTGAATTAGAACCAGACGAGATAGCGGAAGATTTAACGTATGAAGAGGTAACTGTTAAAATCTTGGATAAGAATGATCATATTCTACACTCCAAAGTTATACCTCAAGTCAATATTTTGTGGAGAAACCACGATGTGGAGGAAATGACTTGTGAGTTAGAATCTGAAATGAAGTCAAGGTATCCTCACCTCTTTGACATACCAGGTACGTACCCTAATTTCGAGGACGAAATTTCATAAGAAGGGGAGGTTGTAAGATCCTAAGTTTTATGAATAAAGATTAATTTTTCTCAAAATATATTTTTGAATATTATGGTGTGGATTTGATATAATGTTATAGTTGTGAGTAATATTTACAAATTTTACAAAGTAAACAAGTGGTTTTAAAATAATTGATTGGTCGGGAAATATTCGTTTTAACAGGGAATATTCGTACGACGGCACAATCATTCGTGAACCCCACAACGGAAGTATTGTCGTAGTTAGAAAACGACAAAAATATCTTTTTATAAAAAAAACGGCGAAAGTTTTACCGTTAAACTGTTGAACTACCCGGTAGTAAAAGTACAGTAATATGCGTAGTTGCATAGTAGCACACGGTATTGATTATTGATGCTTACGTGAGAAGTCACTCAGTTATACTCATTATTGCTACAGTAATTACTGCATAATATCTCTCATATTATTGATTCAATTATTGTCACAGTATCATCCGAATAATATTTTATATTATTAAATCAATAATTGAGACGACAAAGTTATTCATATTATTATTTGTAATATTGGCGATGTCTAGAAAGTTCTATCGAAGAAAGGGGTTTAGTCACCTAATTGCGCGCCAATAGGGAGAAATCCTTATCGGAAAGCCTCCTCTTTTCTGGGAATGATCTAGTTGTTAAATATTGTGAGTTATAATATTAATGATGATTAAGTTCGTGTTGATTAAAGATGAAATTAATATTTCCATTGTGTTGGGATTATTTGTGTTAGTGAAAATCGACATTTATTTCGATAATAATTGATTTTTGGAGGTTATATTGACCAATCGGGTAATTAATCGGATAAATGAGCAATTAATTACTATTAGTTCACATGCATATAACTATCTGCTCACATGAATGGAACTATTGGTTCACATGCATTACTATTCGGGGAGGTAGTGCAAGATTAATAATACTTGCAGAACTAAATTAAAAATAGAGGAAAAGATGAAGGTACTATATTGTAATAATTCGAGCCCTAAAACGTGCAATTATCAAAACAATGTTTTTCTATAAATAGAATCTCATTCTTCTTTCATTCACACCAATTCATTAATACTCACAAGAGCAATTATAGAGAGAGAAGTTATAAAGAGGAAGAAGAAGATTATTCTGCTATTTCACTATTCCAGTATCAAGTCTTCTTCTAAGGTAAGGGATATTATTTTTATTCAGTATTCATAAGGAATAATATTTTCTTCCATACTCTGTAGTATGTGAGTAATATTATTTCATCTCGTATTCCTGATTGTACCCTCATTTTGTTAAAGTATTACTTCAATACTCCGTGAAATTAGTAGAATATCCTTAAAATTGTGCTTCATATAGTATCATTTCACAAGGATATTGTCTGCACATTCTTGTTAAATTTTAAGCTTTTCATGTCGGAGTAATGTCCATAAGTACTATTCATTTATACGTTACTATTCATAAAGTACTATTCACAGGGTACTATTCATAAAGTATTATTCACGGGTACTACTTACGAAGTACTATTCACAAAGTACTATTCACGAGTACTATTCATAAAGTACTATTCATGGGGTACTATTCTCAAAATACTATTCATGGGGTACTATTCACTCGGGTACTATTCACCCGGAGTACTATTCATGATAAAAATTGATTTCTTTGCTGTTCAAATCATTTTTGATACAATATTATTCTTGAATTTTACTCCACAAAGCAGTATCATGTTGATAATTTGGACATTATTGAATTATGAATAAATTAAATTATAAATATTTAAAAATTTATCCTTTATTTTCTTCCAATTGAATTCTTATATCATTGTCATCATCCTCATGCTTATATTATGATAAAAGTCATCTTTGGCTTACGTGTATAGATGGACTGTTGATTGGTATGATTATGATCAAGAATTATTCGGTATAATCATGACCTGTAATGTTACAAATGATGTGGTAAAAGTCCTCATTGGGTCGTAGTGCATTGATAGACAGTTGTTGGTATGATTATGACCAGGGATTATTCGGTATGATCATGACCATTGGTGAAAACATGAATATCTTTGACCCGTAGTGCATGGATAATTCATGGTTGTGATACTATTTATTGAGCTGAGTCTCAGCGATAAAATTGATGATAAACTCTTAAATCATAGAAGATAGTAGATATCATGCTCTACTTGACTCTTCTAATGGATTACTTGTTCCGCTGCAGTTAAACTTGATGTTTATTGTATTTTATTAGTTTAACACTGTTGAAGGCTAACGATAATTTATTCTGCATTATCATAGTCATAATATTTCTTACTGGGCTAGTTGAGCTCACCTTTTTATTTTTATTGTTCTCTTCAGGAAATTAAAACGTAGCCGGGACTAGTCGGGGAATTGAGTGACAGTCCGAGATGGTGGTTATAGTAGTCCTCACTATTTTATAAAATAGTGTGATAATAATTGTAATGATGACTCTTTTTTTAGTTTGCATATTGTCTTTTAGACAATATTCGTGTAAAAACTCTCAGCTACGTTTTGTCGTATTGTATAAAAGAAGTTTGTATTTGATTTCTGTACTATGTATTTGGCGACTCAAGATGAGTGATGTATACTTATTTTGGGGGCGTCACATGAAGTGTGTGTGGTTAATTGGGCGTAAGTTCATTATCTGGAAGTAGTGTTATGCCTCGTTTACACCTATATACAAAGGGTTTTATTTGTCTAAAAGTTCAATTTTAAGTAAATATATAGAAATTATGTTTTGAAAATAGGTTTTCAAACCCTTATGATCACATAGTAATTGAGACATTTGGTACTTCTATTTTATTTCGTATTCGGCTTGTTTTGATTTTATTCTCGAGATGCGAAGCATTTTCGACAAAATAATATACATATAAGTGTCGGGCTCCTTATGGGCATGAAAGCCATCGAAGTGATTCGAGCACCACAAATATGATTTATAAGTTAATTGTACAACTAAAAAAGGTCTATCATGGGAACCAAATCTAGATCCGTCAGCTGGATCTTAGATCCCGTGGCTCCTAGACTCACATAATGTGACATGGATAGTCTGTATAGCAAATATAATAAAATAAAACATATATTTAATCTAAACGTCGCAAAATAAAGGATTTATCAGTTAAATCCCTATATGCGCGTAGCCAAGCTTCCCGTTTCCTCTAGTTACATATCTAGGGGCGTGTGGTTGCTTAATATTTACAAAACTAGATTTAAATAAATCTTAGTCATTCTAGCTCAACGGTTCCAGTTTTACAACTTTTGAACCGATTAAAAGTTAGATATGGCTAGATTTAGATAAATCTAGTTCACAAACATTAATATCACCGCTTTACGTAAATATATATATATATATATATATATATATATATATATATATATATATATATATATATATAGGGGGATGATCCATAGCATCTATATGTTATGGGATAAAAAGTGGCATATAGCATCTATACCGTCCGTTTAGTAAATAGATGGTTGAGATTTAGATTTGGAAATCGTTGTCCGCTAGTAAGTCTAGCGGACGTGTTTAATCTAAATTTCGGACGCTCATGCCCCCAAATGTCCTAGTCAGACACAGGATTAATCACAATCCGCTAGTATGTCTAGCGGACACAGATTGTTTTTCTCTTTCGGCGATTTTGGGGAAACTGATAAAACCCTAGAAGACGTTCCTATTTGGGGCACCTGTTGCTCAAATACGAATATTCGGACCGTTTAGAATCTGACAGCGAGGGGACTGGACAAGAGAGTGCAAGGCTTTGGTATTCCGATGAAGCTTGGAGGTCATGTGTGAAAGAAATATACCCCATCTGTTTGATGACTTTCCAAGTTATTGCATTTTGTTTGATTTTGACGGCTCTCATTGTTGATTTTGTTGTTAAGGGAGGAAGCTTATTGTACTATTATACACAGTGAGTCATCCTTTCATTTGATGAAATTTTGTAATTACATTCTGTAGTAAAAAAACTGATTCAACCTATGAATAGTTGATGCACTCTGGAGTATGGACAACCTCTACTTGTGTACTTATTTAGGAAACAAATTGTACAAGTCAGACACAGAGGAGTTCTTGTTGATGTGAATTGTATCATTTAACTGTGTTGTAGTATCAGTGAATTGTTTCAGTTCGTGACATAGGAGTTTTGTTGCAGTAAATTGTATCAGTTACTCATATTGCAGTGCAGTTAATTGTTAGAGTTAATACAAAGTTCTTAATACAGAGGATGCCTTGTTGACGAGGAAAATTTCGTGGGGTGTGGAACTTACCGTCCGCTAGACATACTAGCGGATTGGGTAGTTACTGCATCTGTCTTGGCCAGTATGAGTAATTTGGGGGGCATAAGAGTCAAATATTTTGATTAAACACGTCCGCTAGTATGTCTAGCGGACGGCGTATTCCAACTCTAAATCTCAGCCATCTATTTACTAAACGGACGGTATAGATACTATATGCCACTTTTTACCCCATAGCATATAGACGCTATGGATCATCCCACATATATATATAATAAAGCACTAAAATGCCACAGATTAGCAATCCAGGCTAAGCGGGTAAATATAAATATATATATGATTATATATATAATAAAACAGTAAAAGACAACAGATTAACAATCCAAGCACTATTAAACAGTATAATCAGAGTTTGGATCAACAGGTCGTGGATATATATATATATATATATATATATATATATATATATATATATATATTAAAGTAAAATAAAGTTTTAAATTTGAAAAAAAATCTTACAGTGTGTTGCAAGGAAGGTTTCAGACTGCTTTTGGAGCTTGAAAACTCAGTTTCCACCGGTTAAAGTTTGATATGTTGTAGTATATATGTATATAAGTGTTTAGAAAGAATAATATTGAAGTTTGGAACACTATAGGAGGGGTTAAGAATTGAAATGAACAGAATTTTCTCTATTTTCTTCTTCTTTTTTATTTTGGCTGATTGGGGTCTATTTATAGACCAAAGTAGCCGAGGGTCTACCTGCGGCTGTCGGCCTGGGCCTCGTGGGTCCCGTTGTTTCAAAGTACGTACACTCGAATTAACGCGTTGTCCGCTCGAACCTTCATAACTTTCAATCCTGGAATCCGATGGAGGTGTGTTATACCTTTCCGGAAAGCCTTTAACGAGAGCTACACAATGACATGAGATTTGACATTTTCTGAATTCGAAAAGATGAGTCCATGACCAGATTTTAAAGTCTTCGCAGTCCATCCCTTGAGCTGTCTTGTGCTATTTTCACTCGGGATTGATGTTATGGTTCTGCATGACTTCTTTTGCAATGATTTTGGCTGAATTGATGTTGAGTTAGTAAAATTACTATTTTGCCCCTCTTAGGTTGGTTCCGGGTTTGACGTGGTTGTAGCTGTCTTTTCTTAAGGTTGTCTCCGAGATTGGACTGCCGTTGACTTTTGTCAGTCCTCAGGGTTGTCTCTGATGTTGATTTGAGATTTCCCGGGGTTGTTACCGAGGTTTTGACTTGCTCTCCCGGGGTTGTCATCGGGGTGTGACTTGATCTCTTGGGGTTGTCTCCGGGGTTTGACTTGATCTCCCAATATTGTCGCTGGGATTTGACTTGATCTCCCAGGATTGTCGCCAGGGTTTGAAATTAATTTCTCAGGGTTATCTTCGAGGTTTGACTTAATCTTCCGGTGTTGTCCCCGGAGTTTGACTTGATCTCACGGGGGTTGTCGTCGGGGTTTGCATTTGATAATTTGACTTCCAAAGTTGTCTCTGGAAGATAAAAGACGATTCTGCGTCCTTGCATGGTTAGTAACAGGAATGCAAAAATTCGAGTGTCTATAGGGATGATTTATAAAAGATTATTATGAAACAATCAATTTTATAATAAGTAGTATTTTGTAGATAGTTTCAAATATATATCATTGTATTGACTAAATTTTTTAAAAAAATTAATATTAATTTTAAAAATATTTTTAGTTAACTTTAAAAAATAAATAATGACTTTATATTTTAGAATAGGGAATTTTTTATTTTTTTTTTCTGGTATCGCACTGTCATGATATTCCATTGGTTTATCAGATTTTTTTAATAAAAGGAAAAATTTGACAACCGTTGGATCGCCAAACAAAAGTTCCCTCCATTTAGAATGCAAACCCTAGTTCCTGCTGAAGCAGTTGGCGCGAGCCGCGACATCTTTAATCATTTTAAACTCACTATCCACTCCACTACTTGTTCTTTACTCTAACTCAGCTACTAGCCTAATTTTTTTCTCTCCGTTCCTCATTATCTCTCCCGCCGCCGGTAGAACCGAGGCTTCCAGTATCTGGTGAGTACATTGTTGTTAGTTAATTCTCCGAGATTGATCCATGCTTAGATCTGACTATGAATGTAGTACTTTTGCTAATCTTAGCGACCAGATTTGTGGATTTTAGGGGTATGGATCTACTTCTAATCTCAGCCTTTTTGGTCGCTCATTGATTGATTTGATTATCACCTCACTTGAAATTGGGTTTTTTTTTATGACGGTTATTAATTGATTGATTTAATTTTCACTAGAAATTAGGGTGTTGTAAATTGTAATGACAGTGTTATTTTTTTATTTCTGACCGGGATGTGGTCCATACAAGATTTTTTTTTCTTTTACTATTATATATTGGCAAATTTGATCTGTTGAATTTATGGATGGTATTGTTGTTTGAAATTAGTTTAGATTTGCGTCTGTATGATCTAGTGGAATATTTTTAAAGTGGGTGTCATTGGCCTGGCAAGGTAATTAGGATTTTTGTCATTTATGTTCAAAATTGTGACCCAGCCCCCTGGGAACCATACATTATACGTATATGCATTCATTAAGAGGCATCCACTATTATTTGGAGGAACTATGATGTAGCATATTAGTATATTTTCACACGTCAATGTTGATGAGACTTGAGAGCATCATTTACCTATTTTAGAGATGCTCAGTGAAGGGGTACTTGTATTTCTTTGCTTGATCTATCATCTGCAAAGGTTATCTTTTGCATGCTTTGATAAAATCAAAAGATGTGTCCATTTGTAAGACAGGGATAGTAAATGTACTCTGTATGTTCTTTATAAGCTTTATTATGGCATAATGGTTGGTTTCCTAAAGTCTCTGATTGACAAGTTTGAATACACACTGATGCTTGAAATATTTATACAATGATAGATTAGGCTGGTTTCCTTGTTATTTATTTCAACAGTGTTTATTGAACCTAAATATTTTGGTTATATTTTACGAAACAAGGCTAACATTTTTTTCTCCAACTTATGTTTTGATCAGATTGTTTGAAGCTGAAGTTGATTTCTGTTGTGTTGGAGCAGTCTTGCAATTGTAAGCTGTTGAGGAAATAGGCAGAGTATAAGCTCAACTCAGTAATGGAGCTGCAAAGTTGCAGTACTTTGCACTTCATTAATGCTCTAAATGGTGGTTTGGTAACTAAAATCCGCAATGTAAACTCTAAAGGAGGGCAAGGTCTTGTGTTCAAGCAGTTGAAAGATATTTATGAAGCTGAATGTGCCAGAAATCTTGATGCATCATCAACACTTGAATGGCAAAATGGGTATGATAAAGGGGTTGGTGACCATAACATTGAAAGCCCATGCCTGCCCATGGCAGAAAGAAAAACAAGTGAAAGAGAAAGGGAAGCCAGTATTTTTAATTACATTGCAAATGGTGATGAAAACTACAGTGATTCAGATGATCTTTCATTTGGAGAAATTACGTTGAAGCAGCTTAAGAAGAGGTGCAAAACAAAGAAAAGGAAAAATTCTGACCTTGTTAGTTTGACTCCAAAACAAGAGTTAACTGATTCTCTGCCAGTAGAAGATGAATATGATCTGAAGACACCACTCAGTATTTGGAAGTCGAAGCTTTCCAAGAATGCAAAGTCTAAAAAGAAGTGTTCTCACAGAATTGTCTCTTCAACTTCAAAACATTATCTTTCAATTAAAACTGAGCAGATTCTGGTTGCTGAAGATTCCCAACAATCAAGCAGTCATATTTGTGCACCTGTTACAATCAAAGTTGAGGTTCCTGGACTTGACTGCTTAGAAAGTCAGATCATGAGTTCTGGGATTGATGGTTCCTCCATTTGTAACGAGCAAGCAAGTGTTTGTGGTGTGGACTCGATTAAATTCCTTCCTTCTGCTGATACTGTGTTGGAGAACAGGGAAGCACTATCAATAGCAGGACAAGGAGAAAGGTGTGTTGTCAACGAAGTTTCCTATTGTCATTTGGATGGCGTTGATCCTACCCCTATTCTTCCTCCATATGGTGGTGAGACCATGGAGTTGAATGCTCCAAAGAAAACGGTTCAAAATTCTACTGTTTCTCCTGCAACAGAATTTCTTAATGAAGCATATATTAAGCATTTACCATCTAGTCAAAGCTTTCCACAGATAGTTTTATCTGCTGATGAAACTATGTTAGAGAACAAGTCACCGTCATTAGCTGGACAAGCTGAAAGATGTGTTGTCAGTCATTTGGAAGATGTTGACCCTACCCCTCTTCTTCCTCCATTCAGTGGTGAGACCATGGAGTTTAATGCTCCAAAGAAGATGGGTAAAAATTCTTCAGTTTCCCACACATTAGAATTTCTTAGTGAAGCATACTCTAAGAATTCATCATCTACTCAAAACTTTCAGCAGATAGTTTTTTCTGATGATGATCAGAGTTCAGATATGTGTAATATCTCCCAAAATTCTTCCAATCTGCAAGAGATATCTGGTAGTGATACTGGGTATCAAGTTTCTGAAATGGCAATTGATGACGGTCTTTCTTTCCCCGAAATTGGTCATGGCAGTCAATCATGCATGTCTGAGGATGATACTCAGAAATTTTCAGGTATATGTAATATATCCCAAAGTTGTTCCAATCTGCAAGAGATCTCTAGCAGTGACCCTGGATATCAAGTTTTTGATGTGGCAATTGCTGACAGTCTTTTTTGCTCAAAAAGTGGTCATGGCAGTGAGTTATGCATGATTGAGGATGATAATAATAAATGTTCAGATATGTGTAATAGCTCCCAAAGTTACAATGATTCACTAACAATTGAGGATAAACAGCCTTTGATATCTAACATTGCTGACACAGCAAGAAATTTTTTGAAGCCTAATAATCATCTCACAGTGATGGAGGATGACTCTTCTAGAAATGAGGAGAAGCTGTTGCTGATATCTGTCACTGCTGATGCAGAAAGAAGTTTCTCTTGTGGTGTTGTTGACGAGCTTTCAACAACATCAGAGACAAACAATTATCATGACGTGGAGCGGTGGCAACCTCCAGAGAGGCTTCCCTCAGCAAGAAAGGTAATTGGTGTTGTTCTGTGTAATTTAGATTTGAGTTTTGTTTTTATTTCTTTGATATCGAAGACTTTTACTTTTTATTGTCTGAAGTTGCTAATTCTCAAGTGTTTGTACTTTTCAGGCCATTTCTCCAACTTCTCAGGAGAGGCTGTGTTTGGCTATGAATTCTGTGGATTTGTATGACAACATAAACCATTACAGTAAGTTGTCTATACCAGATTTCAATTTTGAAAAACTTTACATATTAAATGCATTGCTCACATAACTGGTTTGGACAAGACGAAGACACTTGAAATAGCTTAAGAAAGAACCAGATCAGATTACTATGAGAGCTTAAGCAAGTCTGAAAAGCCCGGTCAGCATCCTTTACCTATTGGGGAAAAATTAAATATTTAGGTTATAAGAAATTAGTTTTGGTAGGAGTTTGAATCTGTCCATTTGGCTGGTTTAGTCTTTTAGGCATACCTTTTGCAGCTATTGAAGATGCTTTAATACAACATAGATCTTTGCTGTGTTGTTGAATTCAATTAAGTGCAACCCTACATCACCAATTTAGCCTTGAAGGATTTGCTTCTACCTCTTTCCGCACCAATTAATTATTATTATTTTGTTTTTTTAGGGTGGGAGGGGGCTGTGAAGGCATTCACGTCTCTTTTACACACTTTAACATGATCTCTTTCTTAAATTACAGATGTAATTAACATCCCATATTACTTTCTAGTGCTGTCAATATGATCAATCTGTTTTGGTTCTTAAAACCCCAAAGCAAGTGTTCTTTCTCTAATTGGTATGCCTTGCTATTTATTTCAGGCTGCAAGGGTAAGCTCTTTTTTGAAAAACAAGTTGAGAATATGGCATTGCCAGCAGGATCAGACGTGGAGGGTGTTGAATCATCTATAAAAGTTGAAGGGCCTGGACAGGTCACTCGAACAAAAGCTATTATTTGGCCCAAAAAGATCCTTAAGAAACCTAAGCACAAGAAGACAAGTTCCCCACCAAAGAAAGGCTCTCCACCTAAAGGCTGTCCTGAGGGTCCCCATCTTTCTCGTTCACTTCCTCATCTTAGTACCGGATGCACCTCCATTGAAAATTGTTCTGAAAGTGCGATTGCATTCTCTCAGCGACAGATGCATGATATAGAGTCTCTAGCAATGAAGCTTATCACTGAGCTAAAGTCCATGAAGGACATTGTAGAAGAAAAATTGCTCTACGAAGCATACCGCAGTACATCATTGAGAAATGATGCAGATGAGGTGTGTAGGATTAAACATCTTTGTTGTTTAGCGATGCTCTCTTAGTTATTTTATGCATATATCTTCTGTCTCTCGATACTGCATTCGGTCATATTTATGAAAAACTGGGTACTTTTATGCCAGGAACTTTCCTTGAACCATTGATGAATATCAATGTGCATTTCGTTTATGCTATATATTAGGTGAAGAGGCTAGATGTGAAGTGCATTGCTTTTAATTGTTCCTATTGTTGTATGATAGTTAATCCAAGCAATTTATTAAGCATGCGTTGATTGAATATATTTGCTCTTCTACGAAGTATTGTGATACTCTGTCTATCTTCTTACAATGCAGTTAAAGTGAATAACAAACATGGCTGCTGTCCCTAAATAGTATTTGGAACTTCTTATGGATTTTCTTTCTTATACCTTAGTATGTGTCTAGTTCCTTCTCAGAATTTAGTTGTTTTAGAAACTTGTACCAATTGATGGGTGGTATGGTTACCCTCATAGGGATTTAAAACCCATACACTGTTTTAGTTTCGAGCTCAATGCTTGCTGTTCTTGGATCTATGAGCCAGTACTTTCCTGGCTTTTGTATGCTGTATTGTCTAATTGCAAGTCTTAGTCTCTTCTGTGGTATATGTTATTTTAGTTCCTGTTACCATAAAGATGGTTGCCCAAGGCTGCACGAGATAGGAAACAGGGAAAGGAAACAAAAGTGGGATTCTGAAGAATTGAAAAGGCCAACATATTTAATAATCAGTCTGAGAAATGAAGTTCTTTATCACTGAATATGGGCATATGTCATTATATTGTTATTGACATGAAGCATACTATCCATCCCGTCTTTGATTGTCTTGGTTTTGATGATGGTGTGAAACTCTGCAAGTCTTCATGTTTTTGATTGTAGCTTGTATCTTTGTATGGTTGTCCAGTTAGGACTTCTATGTTACTAATTGGCTGGTATAAGAACATCCTCAATAAATATAGAATTGTGCTCTCATGTATATTTGGGTGTTTGTGCATGTACTTGATTAAATACTTGAACTTTTGTGAAATTCACTTTTGCAGGTGAAAGCGGCTATCAAGAATGCGAGAAAAGTTGAGGAAACATCAAAAAAGTGGTTATCCATGATGGCAAGGGATTGCAACCGTTTCTGTAAAATCATGGTGTGTAATCTTTTTATATGCACAGCAAAAGTAGAGATAAAAAACAACTTGATTACTTGTTTGAATGCAGGAGGTTATTAATTTCTGAGATGTATACCTTATAGCAGCAATCTGACTTTGTTTCATGTTTCCATTTCTCAACCACAGAGACTGACCGAGGATGGCTCTGCTACTACAGAAAATGTAATACACAAGGAGAAAAAGAAGATTTCTTTTGCAGATGAAGCTGGTGGGATGCTTTGTCATGTCAATTTTTATGAGAAAGGCATGGCGTCGGGGGAAACTAATAGTGAAAGCCAAAAGTTACAAGATAAAGAATGTTGAAGCAGTTGTTTATTGTATATTACATTCTTGGCATTTTTACATGCTGATCAGGGTGGGTGATACGGGAGGTTTCTCGTCATCTGTGAGAGCTTGACATTTTTGTCCAAATTGTTTGGTAATGTTGTATCAGTCCTTGACTTCATATTGTTGTATCATGTAAAAATATTCAGTTTAAGCTATTTATGTTGGAAATTGTTTAATTTGATTTCAAAAGTGTCATTTTTCTAATATGTTTTTACTAATTGAAACATGTGGTTACATTCTTGATATAGATTTACCAAAATGTTGGCTGTTCTTTTGTAAATCTCAACTTCTTGATCAGTAATTTGGATTTACAGAAACAATTAAGGTGTCCCAAATATCCGAAAATGCCTGAACAATAACAGCATGATGGTGTGTAGCATTAAGAGACAAAAAACAGTGCAACAGCTGCTCCAAATCCTCAACCTCAAACATCTGTTTCTCTGTTATCATCTCCATCATTGACCTCTTAAAATCCTCATACGGGGCCTCTGAATTCTTCACCACCGCAACCGGAGACTCGCCACCACCACCACTTTTCAATCCCCTAACCTTATTAACATTACCTGCATTGTTTTTCTTCCTTTTACTAATCATACCAGCAGGATTACCAAACTGATCAAAAGATGAATCAAAGACCTTCTCTGACTCTTGATATTCTTGGCTGCTAAACCAACCGCTATCAATGCTGCTTGACTTGTTTTTTCTTGGGGTTTTCTTCATCTTCTTTTTGTGGCCTTTTGGAGGTGTAATAGGCCATGCACTACCGTCTGGGTCTGGGGAGTTGCATATTTTTTGAGTCGTGGATTGGATTAATTCACTATTGCTAAAATTAGAGCAATCTTTTGGGGTGGTTGGCGGTGGGTCGGGAAAGGTATTGGGATACAATAATATTTCTAATGATGTACTAGGCCTAATCGGAGAAAATAAGGAGGTCGATGCCATTGCCGTAGGACTTTTAGGGCGGCATAACTGGAAAGATAAAAGAGAAAGTTTGAGTTTGAATCGTTTGGCCGCCATCATGTCTTGCTGGAATGCTAAAACATTGTGTTGTACGTTAATTATTTGAAACTAACCAAGTTTTTAAAATGAATATATATATATATATATATATATATATACACACACACACACACATACAGAGGGGAGGAACGCCGGCTGGGGGCGTGTGTACTGTACCCTACTGTGTACTTTGAACAGTTGGCGCCTGTTTTTTTTTTAAAAAATACTATGAAAGAATCCAAGTGATGATATAATTAATAAGAATGAAAGCTGGATGGCCTTTCTAACTTCTAAGAATTCATTTGACTTGATTGTAAGAAAAAAGTTTTTTTTTTTTTTTTTTTTTTTTTAATTCATCTTCAGCTGACAGAGGCCCATTACAAGGAATCAGAGATATACTACCCTATTTATTTAAATAAGAAAAGTAAAGAAGATAAATAATAATGATTCAATGTAAGCTTCAAATTATTTGCATTCCAAGTCTTAAACTTAATTTGAACTATTATACCTTGACATTATGAACTTGTTCATTTTATTTTTAATTAACTGATGACCATTTAAAAGTTTTCTATTTGTTTGTTGGACAAGGAATTGGAAATCGATGAAAATTTCCCACTGTAAAAAAAACAAAAAACAAAGACAGTTTATTAGTTTTGTTAATATTGTATATATGGGTTATAAGCATTTTACCATTTATTTGTGTGTTTTTTTTTGCCATGTCTTATCATCATCATCTAATTCTTGAGGAAAAAAATGAATAATATTATTAGTGTATAACAACTTCATAATAAAAGGTTCTCAGAGTCGAACCGGTAAATCGGAAAAGAAACCGGGTAGATAGGTCGTTGGTCCAACCAGTGATCAAATTGTTATTGACTCAGTGATGTCATTAATATAAAAAAATATATATTATTAGTAATTAATAAAATTTTAAAAATCTCATTTTTGTGAACTAATCATAATAAAGTTGAGTTACGATATTACTAAAAGAGGTTAACTTTAATACTAAAAAAAATTTGTACAAAAAAATAACCGGGTCCAGTGAGTCGACCGGGTTTTGACCAAAATTAATTTTTTATTCAAATTCGACCAAAGTGTCAATCGATTCCTATTTTTATCAGTCGAGCCAACGGTCCGATCCGATTTTTAAAGAATTACAATTAATCCATGAATAAAAAATACAACCTCACAGCCATTCCTTCCCCCAGTTGGTGCCTCCACTCCAATCCCTAATCCAAAATTAAGAAAAATGACATTTTTGTATATATCTGATTCATTCATTTATATTCTTCATTGAAATATATATATATATAGTCCGTCCAAGTTAGAAAGTAGACACGCGAACCCAGCATATATACAAATTAATGGGAGGTATTACTATATATGGAAATATGAAAAGTTCATGCAGCACTGTCTTCTTTCTTTAAGTTTGGGAGCAAAGAGCAGCTTTTCCAAAAGGAAGCTTCCAATTTTTTAGCGAGAAAATCAAAGTGTAATCCACCCATACTTTGAAGGATTCATCGTAACAGCCTAATCAAAGAGACTAATTCTGTTACTGTCCCACCTTATTATTTTTATATTAATTGGTATTTTTTTAAAAAAATATTCAAAGTTTTGGTCAGGAATTTTTCGCCTAATTTGATCAACCGATTGGCCAATTCTTAGTTTGGTGGACAAATGTGCAAAAGGATGAATATTTCAGGACAAAATTTGGAGAATTCTTAAAGTATAATTTGTCTATTGTACCCTAGCTTCTTTATATATATATATAATCAGGATCAGGTCCGGACTCTCGTACCTGACCAAAATGCGGACCTTTATTTTTTTTTTTTTTTTTTAAACAACTAAAAAAAAGTTTAATATTTTATAAAACTGAAATTTTTACATAATACAGTGTTTTGGGTTATATGTATCCAAATCACACCCAAAACACTGTATTATATAAAAATTTTAATTCTATAAAATATTAAAAAAAAAATAATTGTTTAAAAAAAGGAAAAAAAAAAAGTCTGTATTTTTATAAAGTCCGGGATCCCGGATTGGATCCGAACTTTATATATATATATATATATATATATATATATATATATATATATATATATATATATATGTGTGTGTGTGTGTGTGTGTGTGTGTGTGTGTGTGTGTGTGTGTGTGTGTGTGTGTGTGTGTGTGTGTGTGTGTGTGTGTGTTAATAAATTAAGCAACCCTTTTGCATGCGTGAAATAGAACGGTTGCAAGTTGCCTCAGATGGTTTAAGAGTCCAAATATGTATGATATGGTTGAGTCAAGATTTCAAGATTTAAGCTTAACATGTATACTTGATATATACTTGACCCTTGCGTTTATTAATAATTAACATTTATTATAGAAAAATGAAATATATTGAAAAAGTTTAGGTTGACTTTTTAAATTATTAATTACTTGAAATTAATATACTCAATAGTAGTAATCTTTTTAGAAAGGTGCATAATAAATAAGATTATCTCATTCTTATATATTGATATGTTTCACAATTGTAATTCGTCATAAATTTATTATAATACATAGTTGACTCTTTATTATATTGGTATAAAGGGATTGGTGAATTTTAGTTGATAAATTTAGTTCATGATTAAATACAAAAATATTTTTTAAGTTGGTAATTTTGTATTTAAAAATGTATTTAGCTGGTAAATTTAGTTCATGAAGATGGTTAAACCGAATAAACATTTATTTAGTTGGTAATTTTTTTTTTAAGAATATATTTAGTTGATAAATAGTAGTTCATTAAAAGCGGTTAAACAAAATAAATAAAATGTACTTCTTTTGTTAACATTTTTTTTATAAAATATTAGTACTAATTAATTTTAGAAAGTCAATTAGTAGACTTTACTTTTACATATTCTAAATTCTATATATATATCCTAAAATAAACAAGTAAGTTCCCCTAAAATCGTGCCCACACGACATCTACGGCCAAGGGGCACCATAAACAACAAATTGAGTTCCATCTCTCCCATTTCCATATTTCCTAATTCCTATATGTCTAATTGCATAACCAGCTGGAAAAACAAAAAACCCACCCTGCATTTCCTTTAGATCAATTCGTTTAGGAGGGAAGAGGAAGGTGGTGTCCTTTTTTTCTTTTTCTTTTTTTTTTATTCTTTTTGTGTCATTAATTTCAGGGTCCGTCCTTCTTCTTCCTCCTAATTTCAATTCATAACTTTCTTTAATTCTCTACATTAATTTTATTTAATTTAATTTAATTTCCATGAGGACGTTGTGTCCCAATATTGACAAAGAAAATGGGCTGGAGACGGTCCTGGAGGTGCCTATACCGGAGGAGATGTTCACCAGCATGGGCAGCAACGCCCCCCTCCGGTGGCAAAATATGCGTAGCAAAATGAGGGCTCAAAATGGGGAAAAATCCAAGTGGAATAATGATCAGTTCATGTTGTTGCTTAAAATCATTGGCTCTCCTCTCATCCCTTACCAACTTCAGTTGGACCATTCTGCAGTTCCTCTCTCTATTAGGGATGGTTCTTTTGTAAGCATATATGCATGCATGCATGCACGCACAATTATATATATATATATATATATATATATATATATATATATATATATTTCCATCATCATCAACATCATCATCATCTATTTTTAAAAATAATATATTAATTACATATATATATATATATATATATATATATATATATATATATATATACATTGAACAGGAAGCTTCAACTGCAAAATACATAGTACAACAATACATAGCTGCAAGCGGAGGGCAAGCTGGGCTAAATGGAATAAGAAGCATGTATGCGGTGGGGCAGGTGAATATGGTGTCGTCGCCAATCCACTTGGGCGACGTTGTGAACGTGAAGCGCAGTTGTGACGCGGGTGGATTTGTGGTGTGGCAAAAGAATCCCGATTGGTGGTACTTGGAGCTGGTTGTGTCTAGTTGCAAGCTCAGTGCTGGAAGTGATGGCAAGGTAGGTTGGAGCCAATCCTCCAACGCTTCACATGCTACTAGAGGCCCTCCCAGACCCCTTCGTCGCTTCTTTCAGGTTGGTCCTGGTCCCGTCCTGTCCTGTCGGCCAGTCTCCCCTCCCCTCTTAAAATCATTTTGAGATGCTAATCAGTATTATGTATGCTCACAAATATATAAATATATATATATATATATATATATATAGTAATTTTTTTAACGTCAATACCCACTCAACAGGGTCTGGATCCGAGGTTCACGGCCAACTTATTCCTAAACGCAGTATGCATCGGAGAGAAAAGAATCAAGGACGAAGAATGCTTCATCCTAAAGCTGGAAACAAGCACTGAAATCCTCAAGGCCCAAAGTACAGCCAACACCGAAGTAGTCCATCACACAATATGGGGCTACTTCAGCCAACGGACCGGGCTTCTTATCCAATTCGAGGACACAAAATTGGTCCGGATGAAGGCAGCCAAAAACGATGACAATGTGTATTGGGAGACCACAATGGAATCGCAGCTGGAAGACTATAGATATGTGGATGGCATAAATATAGCCCATACCGGAAAGACAACGGGATCGCTTTTCCGATACGGGCAGGCCCATAACCACAGAGGGAAGATTGAGGAGACATGGAGGATTGAAGATGTTGACTTTAATATTTGTGGGTTGACTATGGATTGTTTTTTGCCTCCTGCTGATGTTAGGAAGGAACAAGAGGTTCATGAGGAGCAAGGAATAGGAATGGGGTGTTGATACTGTATAATCTATGAGTAAGTTTTTTTACTTTTACATTTTTATTTCTTGTATATATTGCCATATTGGTAAATGGAGTTCATTTTTTAGGATAAAAAAAGAAAGTGAAATTCATTTTTGTTATGTGAGATTTCAAATGAGAGATGAAGTTGGTAATATTCTTTGTTTTTGTTTTTTGTTTTTTTTGGGATAGAGAGAGGCAAGATATGATGACATTCATAATTTTTTTATTCTTTAATAGTTTTCATTTTTTTTTTCTAATAGTTTTGTCATAATTTTTAATTTTTTTTCATACATGTAAATGGACAATGTATGATTTAAATACATATTTAAGAAAGTGAATTCATTTGCTCTTACCAAGTGTTTATTCGTCTATCAGCGTTTGGAAAACGAAAACGTAACAAAGAGACTTATTTATTTTACACAAAAAAAAAATGAGAATCAAGTTAAAATTGAGGGAGTATTTGTTTTTCTCACCAAAATTTAGAGCTTTATTTAAGGTCTTGTACTAATGTTATGAATATAAATTATATTAAAAAAATACTAAAGAGAGAAAATTGGAAGCAGGGCCAATCAAGTGGGGATAAAATAAGAATTTTATAAGGAAAAATTAATCTAAAAATGACAAAATAGTAATATGACTAAACTTATAGGGGATAAAAAAAATGTGGGACACAAAATCACTAAGTCAAGTCAACGGCGGGCTCCTCGAATCGATTTATATATAGAGAAGATAATACATAGATTCTACTTTTACAAAACAAAACTTGGTATATAGTTTGTAGACATAATATTACTCAATGTGTTCTAAAATTATATATACAATTTGATTTTTAAGGTCAAATAAAAAAATATTAAACTTTAAATTGACGTTAATTAATTAATTGTTTGTGATTTTGTAAATTACTATGGAAAAGCTGCAAGTAATATGGTAATTTGAAGAGGAATTAAACTTTTTTAGTTTGATTCAATGGTGAGAAATAGCAGACGGGTGGTCTGAACTGATGCTATGTTGGTTTACTCCAGTTTTTGCTGAATTAAGCTTTACATTTTATGTAATGTTATTATTGTTTCAAGTTAACAACTTTTTTCGTTTCCTCTGTTCTTCAACCAACCCCCGCACCCCCCCCTCCCTTGGAATTGACTCGATAGATAAATAAATAGATTGTTGTGAATTTATTTCTTCTAAAAATGTGTTGTCCACATTTCCTATTGTAAACTTTCTCAAGAGATTATTTGATACCTCCTAGTAAACCAACAGCAAATGGTGCTCTAGCCAATAAATAACGGACACAAGGCTACAGATACATGAGGCTAACTAACAACTGTTATCTCTACTTGACAAGTAGATAACATTCATTATCAGTAGAGCAGAATAGGTGACTGGAAACCAAAGCAAACCTTCTTCAACAGCATAGAAACTAATAAGCTGTAAAAATACCAATCCAGGTATGTATCAAACGTGTAACAAAACACACAAATTTTCAATGTTCCACCGATTGGATTAAAAGAAAAGGTTATAATACAAGTCTTCCGATGATAAATAGTGAAATACATGCATAAAACAGTTGAGGTATGGTCTTTATAACCAAAACAAGTTAGCTTTAGTACCACTACACAAAATTGCTTGAGCAGATAAAAATAGCGCTGCTGCTGCTGCTGTTGCCCTATGAAGGATGGAGGACTTCAAAAATCCAAAATACATTTACAGAGTTCTTCAAACAAATGTATTTACAACTCATTAAAACTAACTAATCCTCCACATCCTGAATCTCTCCCATCATGACCCTGTTGCTAACAACATTAAATCCTAAAACTGCTGGACTAACCTTCTTCCCTTTCTTGCCTTTCTTCTTACCTGGACCTGCTGCATTACCCTGGTTGGAATCCCTAATATTACCATTGGCGGCCGAGGAATTCACATCTCCAGATCCATATCCTGTGACCTTTCGATCATTCCGGCCTTGCGAGGCAATTTCAAGGACATCCGCGGGTAAGAAGTCTCTGTAGTTGAGGAACTTGTCGATGAAATCGTGGTCAGGATCAAATGAGCCAAGGTTCTCTATCAGAAGAATTTCAGCCTCTGATCTAGATTGTTTCAAACAAAATTCCAGGAAACTTGTATCTGATAAATAAGGAGAAAAAATTAGCAATACCTCAAGCAGAATCCAAGACTGGCATTTTATATTTCTAAGCCTTCTCAAGGCAATTCGGGAGGGACAGGAAGAATCAAACAAAAAAAAATATACTTGTTTTTAATTGTTGGAAAAAGTGGTGGTGGTTGAAGGGCCGGATTTTTTCATCCTGGTCAGAAGACAAAAGAAAACAAACATACTAATTTTACACAGAACTGGGAACTTTTGTGTTTGGGTTAATCCACTTCATAAGAAATATGTATTCCCCAAGTTGGCAACAAACAATATTTATGCCTATCATTCTGTACATAAAGTAATACTTATCAATCACCAGTTCCACACATTCATGCAAGGCTTCCAAAATAATGAACAGATAGCAACAGCCGTAAACAAATAGTACTGCAGCAGTAAGATGTACCTTTTGTCCCGATAAGTCTGACACACTCACTTTCACACCAATCTCTGAAGTCCATAGCCTCTGCAAAAGTAGATAAGAAAGGTTGGATCAAGTTCACAGTCCTGAATGTCGATTACCAAGTTTAAAGTGGCTTACCCGATTGCTTAGACACTGCATCCTTTTTCCCCTTCAGGAAAGAGTGAGCAGAGGCAGGTGATGCAGACTCAGTAGGTCTGCCACTCATGGATTTCTGTCTGCTCACTGACCCACTTGAAGTTCCTTTAACAGGAGTACTCTTCCCCCAACTTCCCTGGTTTGCAAGCCGAGGAAAATCTGATCTGCAGGCAGGATGGACAAATTTTAAATTTATCTTTCATTCTTTATCAAATAGTAATATCAACTGGCAAAAACGCAAATAAAATATCACCTAAAAATAATGAACTTCAGAGTTAAGAACCATATAAATCTACAAGAATAATTTATGTTATCTTGGCAGGAGATGACCCAGAAGCCAACCATGAAGAACCAGTCACACGGGAAGCCTGAGTTGGAACTGATTTCTGAGGAATTGGCATCGTACACTATGTTTTAACGAGTGAAATGCAAATGCACGCGTCAAATCAACAAGACTCAAGCTACTCAATTCAGATCCATTTATAGGAAAAATATAAAGGAGCGCAAAAATAATAATTCTGCACATACTCCAATCATCAGACGGTTTACATGGAGTTGTTAATCCATGTTGGTTTGTAATTTATGAAATTTGGCCAAAAGTAGTTTCAAGTATAGAGTTAAATAAGTAAACATTCAATGGAAACTCGCATAAAACCTTTCAAGGATTATAAGCAAAAAATGCTACTATAAATATGCGCAGCTAAGAATAGCCTAGGCCATCGCGAAGTAGGGGCTTCCTTCCCCCTATTGGCTAGGTCATTAGAGGCCTTCCCGAGGCCCGATGCATTATCCCCGGTTATGAGGGAGGCTCTTTTCGCATATTTATGTAGATGAGGCCCTTACATGCATATAACTATATAACAGCAAACTTTTTTCTGTATCCAGCTCAAGGCCGTTACGTAGTTCTACCATTTCTCACCCAAATGAGATCGTTCTTTAATCTAATTGATTATTAGATTGTAAATCTGAAAGTGTCCACAAATATATACATATTTAATAACAAAATATGTGCCCAATCACCCCGCACACGAATCCCCATCTTTTATGGTAAGGCGAATTGTCATACCCCATATGACACACCCGTATCCCCACACCTATATCCATGCTCCTTAGGTGCAGAGACTAACAAATAACAAAGAAAAGCCCAATTCATCATCAGCCCGCAAGAGTCACTCACAAAAATAGGAACAGGAAAAAGCAGAAAAAAAATATACAAAAGGTAATCAACGCAGCTTATGCAACTACACCCCTATTTGTAAAACCATTCATTGAAGAATAAAATAAAAGGAAAAGGTGTCATATATTGAAGAAAAAGGCGACAAAATTAATAAAAAGAAACGAGATCGGAAACGGGAATGAAAAATCAACCATAAACAATGTAAAAGAGAGAAATGATCATACTGCTTTGATTCTTGCTTTGGTTGATCTAGTGGACCCCAAAAGAAATCATCATCTACTTTAGTCTTTCTTTGAGATGGATCTTGGGAAATAATCTGAATTGGAGATGCAATCTTGGCAGGAGATGACCCAGAAGCCGACCATGAAGAACCAGTCCCACGGGAAGCCTGAGTTGGAACTGATTTCTGAGGAATTGGCGTCGGGTTTGGGAGCATGCTAGAAGAAACCTTTTTACCTTGTTCCTTCAGAATGTCCCTAAGCGAAGTGGGTTTAGGAAACTTCCCTGAGTCGGTAGACCATGCTGGAGCAGGGGAAGAGTTTGCAGTCTCCCCCTTCCACAAGACAAAATCTCCTAAAGAAGGTCCGGATGGGACAGCTGGTAAAACTTCCTTCTCCTGCTGTACAAGACGAGAACTTTTGCCTTTTTCAACGGGACTTGAACCAAAAGAGGCATCAGCTGAAGCACCAGGTGCCCAGATTCTAGCTCCAGAATTCTTACCTTTTGCAGACTTTTTTCGATTCTTTTTAGTGTCTTTAGCTTCAATGAAGTTGTCATCATCAATTGAATCATATTCAGAGCTTTTAACTGGTAATGGAGTCCGATTCGATAAACTATCAAGAACCTCAACCGCTCTTTCAGTAGGCTTCGCAAAATCTTCAGCCAAGAGATCATGTAATTGACTCTTCTTGCTTTTTTGACTTACAGAACCCATAGTGTCCCCCATCTGTAACTCTGTACTACCTTCATCTTGTTGAATTTCCCTAAATGGTTTATTATCTGAACTAGCAACAACCCCAGCCCATGGATTAGGACTTGAAAAACTTGTGGAGCCTAGAGATGGGGAGATATCAGAAACAGCCATTTCTGCCTGTGATCTTCTCTGTTCTTCTTGTTGAATTTCCAAAAGAGACTTTGGTTTTAAACCAGGAGCAGGTTTCCAAGCACGTTGTCCACTGTGTACTTGTGCGTTAAGCGGAGAGATGAGGCCCACCTGTCCTGATCCACTTTTCGCCTCCACAATTTCACCATCTTCCACAAAACCAAGTACAGGTAATGAGATTTTACCTTGTTGAGGATCCACAATATCACCGGTCACCACATCAGATCTGCTCTCTTGTGTTTCTTGAAGAGATGCTCCATAATGAATTTCTGCCGGAGAAATGTTTGTCCCGGATTTTAAATTAACATCAATATTATTTTTCCCTTCCAACTCAGACTGTTTTGATTGCTTTGTTTTAGATGGTCCCTTTGCTGGGTCAGAGGATTGTGCCTTAGAAGACTTCTGCCTCTTTGACTTCTTCTCAGAACCTTTTTTTACCTCTCGGGCTTCAACATTTTTTACTTCTTTCACAACAGACAAGTCATTTACTGGTTCCCTTCCAGTCTGCGGATCCACGGCCACCTTCGCTGGTGGGATATTCAAATCATTTACTTGTTCGAGCACCAGAACCTCATTCTTTCCAGTTGGCACAGTGACAGGTCCTCCAAGTTGCTCTGAGGGCATATAACTTGTAGCAGCCTCAGATGTTGTAATTAAGACAGGTTCCTCAGTTCCCACATTGTGTTGCAACACCTGCACCTGCGGATATTTATCCACTAATTGTGACATAGGTAACGTAGTAACCCCTGCTGACGCTGATAAAGAAACCTTAGGTTGAATTTCATCACTTCGTTCGGGCAAGTTAGCACCACAACTCTTTTGATGCATAGCACTCCCAAACATTTCATTGGGCAAATGTATAGAAGAGACTTCAGAACCTACAACAATGCGTGTATCCTGAGAGACACTTGGAGTCAAATTTGCTAAGTTGGAAACAAGTTCATCTTGCATATTGGGGACTTGAACCTGAGACCCAGTCCGCAACAACTCATGTGATGTTTGAAACCGAAGATGGCCCATTGAAGCATTCTCACCTAGCAAACCAGCAGCCTGTAACTGTCCATGAGATGCTTCACCAAAGCGCTGGTGAGATTGGTGTTCTGACAGCACCTGAGAAAGTAACTGTTGTTGTTGCCTCAATAGCTGTTGCTGCTCCTCCTGCTTCTGATGCTGCTTAAGCAGCAAAAGTTTATCTAACACTGAAAGCTGCTGCGAGGGAACTGGAGCCTGGGATTGTAACTGTAACAAGTATTGCTGTTGCAACAAACTTAATAGTTGGGGATCTTGAGAGAGACCAGAAGAAAGTACCTTTTCACGAGCTAACACCCCTGATGAATTATCAATACCCTGACCAAGTAAATTGGTTAAAGAGGGTTGGTTCTGTGGTTGCAACCTCTGTTGTTGTATCCCAAAGGCACCCTGAGCAGTGATATTCTGACCGTGAAGTATGTCAATTTTATCTTGAAGCGGGTCCAGACCACCTTGGACTTTAAAATTTGACCAACCACTCACACCATTATTGACACCAGAGGGAGACCTATCAGATAAACTTTGAAGGATAGACATGATGTCTGCATTCTGATAATGAAGCTGCTGATGAGGATTGTCAGCGATTGATGACAGAAGACTTGAATGTGGTATTGCGGATTCCTGGACATATTCGGACTTTGGACCAACAGAAGGTGCATCCCACCCAGGCCTAAATGAACTAGGACCAGGCATAGATCTTTGCCTTTCAAGGGTCATCCTTTTGGCCAAGAGATAAAGGTTGTCTGCACTTTCTGCTCCCAAAGGAGGCACTCCACCAGAATTATTTCCAAAATAACCATGTATACCTGCAAAGTGAAATTACATCCTTGTCATTTTAAGCAGGAAAAAAAAACTATTGATCATTGCAAAAATAATATAAAGGACATTGTTGGGTCAAAGTAACGTAAGCCACTTTAACTTTAGAAACCAATTTAAAGAATTTTCTGAAGTAGAAAATAACCTTCACCAGGAGAAAACTTCTCAGGTGGTGTACTGCTCAAATTACCAGACATAAGTGACTCCAGAAACCTATTTTCAGCATCCGTTGAACCCTGTTTATACCTTGGATCATTTCTTATCATATCAACCTCACTTGAACCTGCATGAAGTTTCGCAATGCTGCTGAAGTTTGGCCTACTTACTACATCTGTCATCTCATTCTGTTTTGGAGCACCAAATCCAGGTGGAGGACGGACCTTTGCACGCAAGTGGGGCATAATATCACCAAGTAATGCAAATGGCATGTCATGTGGTGCGTTTGCTAGGCGAACAAGCAGATCTATGCCAAAGTATCCAGCTTCAAACCATCCAATAATATCACTGCCAGCAAAAGGTCCTTGAATTTCACCTCGAGGATCTTTGTAATAAAGGACCAGGTCTTCTGGTGACGTCTGTGAAAGATTCCGGGTTTCCTGCTCCCTGTCCAGGACTGCTGATAGTTGCCTTCTAATGATGGGATCATCACCAATATTCCATTTAGGTCCACCTCCCAATTCATTATTGAGATCCTTCTGTGACTGTGGCCAGCCAAAGTCGGAAGTTCTCGACTGGCCATCAGCAGGAATATCTCTCCAATCAGGTGAGAGGGATTGTGTATGTTCTCCTATTGATAAGGATCGCCATGTTGCACTAGGATGACCAGAGGAACTTCCCTGCATGCTTGATTCCTTACTAGCAACCATCTGATCATTCCTTCTATAAGAAGCAATATCTTCTCTTAAAACTGCACAAATAAGAATTGATCAAATAGCTGAAATTAATATGTAGAACACTAAAGTTAAATCAATCATCATGTTCTCATACATATAAATATTTAATTTCCAAGTATCAAGCATAAAATGTCATATTACAACAAACCCAATCCAAGACCTCAAACTAAGCAAACAATATTTGACTTATCAAATATTTAACATATATGTCGGAAAGAAGCCTGGCTCAGACTAATTGGATTCACAACATGAAATGGGTACACAATATCAATTTTAGTATACCTTCAGCATTTGATTTGTAATCAGACAATATCTGATGATCCTCCGTTGTTTCAAATTTTGCATTTGATCCATAGGGATTCATCAGCTTCTCATGGGACAAGCCATCAGAATAATTCAAATATCCACCTTTGGAATTGTCAGCACTATCAGCGACAGTAGGTAGATCTTCTCTACTTCCTGCTCAAGGAAGTCATCAAACAAACTTAGATTAACATTATTAAACATATTACTAGCATGAAAAATTAAATTTAATGTTTGCAGTACCCAGCTTGGTTTGTCTTGGTGGATTAATATCAATTGAACCCCGTCCAACAGATCCATCTTTTGTGCTTTGAGGGACACCACTGCTTAATATGTCTCCCTTGTCAATTCCTTTCATAATAACCTATCACGAATTTAACAATTATGTTAAACAGCAAGAACTACCAAAAAAAGGCACAAACAAATTATACAGGTAACTTACCAATTCCTCAGAAGAAGGTGTCCAAAATGCCAGAGGCTCTACTGGTTCTTCCTGTGTAAGGGAAGGCACTTGTACAAACCCGTCTAATATTTTTCTATGGGATCTCATATCAGTCATCCTGTATACATCGAGCAATTTTGTCCGGCTATATCTCAATGAAGAAGGATCTCCATGACTTTCACTTCTTTCTGAGAACGAACCCATCGATTGTGAGAAATGTGATAAACAATTCATAGAGTTGCCTCCAGTAACCCTGCCCCGACCAAGGGAAAAGGTTGAAACAGCATTTTCCCCAAGTCCCCGACCATGTACAGATGCAGGTAACTGTTTGTTGGGAATTGGACTTTGCTGATGAGGAGAGTCTACTTTACCTCGGCTGAGAGATGAGTTAGATCTCCATGGCCGATAATGATCTCCCTCCTTCTCATCCTTTCCATGATAAGAAAGAGGAGAAACCCCCTTATCAAGAGTCATGTCAGCATCTTTAATAGAGTCCAACCACTTTTCACGAAAACTGTCAGTCTCCTTGTCATCCGGTCCCCAGCGTGTGTTCCATCTGGCCTCCCGACGTTGATCATAATTGGTATCCCTGTTGCTTGAATCAGTCCACCGCTCTGGTGGGGTACGACGTACCTCACCAAAGTGTCTTCCTGATGAGTTATCTGTCCATCGATCCACCTTCCGGTTGTCCCCAAGTTCTTTATCTCCCTCCCTCCAACGATCCTTGCGGACAGAGGAACTGGTCTCTCTTTCTTCATCACGCCAGCGATCACGGCAACCAGATTCTGCATCAAGCATGGAAGGCCTAAAAACATCCTTTTTCTTCTGGGCATCAGGCATCTCTTCACCATTACCTGGTGATTTCATTATATCTGGACGACTGGCTGAATATGGACTGAATTGGTTCTCCTGCACCTATTTCATATATAGAGGAGTAGAAGCACTGCTGAATTACAATTTCGTACTAGTTAAGTTGATCGAGACTAACACATCGGAAACAGAGTACAAGATGACTCCAAAGAAGGAAAATTACAGTTGTCATATATATAATTTATAATAAAAAAATATAAAGAGAATACCAGAAAAGACTTCTTTTTAAGAAAAAGAAAGTATGAGTAAACGATAACACACCCCACTTAATATCCCAATCTTATTTTCCCCAGGCTTGGGAAGAAGCCACTGTGGTGAAAGAGGAATAGGATTGTGAGATCCTTGCACATCTACATGAAGAAAACACAAAAATCAGGTTCAATTACTAGAATTGATGCCTACCGAATTTACAAGAGAACGCATCAGGTTCAGAAATTATTAAAATAACCCCAATTCTCTAAACAAGAATCAGGTGCAGAGATTAGGAATATATGATAATAACTAATTCAGGTAGAGATCAAACTGCTGTCGATAGAATGCAATGAAATGGTAAATTTAACATAGACTAATGACAACATCAAATTCAGGACCGAGAACATGATATTTAAAGCCTATCAAAACCAGAGATACTACATTCAACTCTAGATTAGAACTGTAATAAGTTAATATGGAACATCAAAACTACACTAAGTGCTCAGTTTCTATATTGACATGGCCCTTTACTTCATTTATAAAAAAGAAGTAAAAGCAAAAATGATATAGAATGCAGACAATCAGTGACCACCTTCTAGGTCCCCTATTATGCCGCCAAACCTAAATAATTAATCTAGTGGGATTCAGCGAAGGATTATGACCATTAATAGAATTCTTATCTGGTCCAATGTACCATTAAGAAATTAACACATGAAGATATATTTGAAAACTCCTAATCAATAGAACAAAGCAAACACTGACATTTCAGTTATATTTCCACACCAATAAAATTATCAACTTGACATTGGACCACAAAATAAAACAGCAGTACAAGCAACTATGCTCGTATTTTTCTTCTATAAAAATAAGTAATATCTCAACTATGCCACTGCCTCAAATAAAGTAAGCAATCTATATCCACTAATAAATAAATACTAGTACAACACCCAGTGTTGCCATCATCCTCTGACATATCCAATTTCACATAATTTATCAATTAAACAACCTTATTTACTAAGAAATCACTCATTAAAATAATGCTGTGAACCAGTGACCACCAAAATAAAGTAAAAGGAGTATTCATCTTCAGCTCAAATCCCTCCAAGAAACACACATACATATCCATGTTTTGTTTTGTGTATGTGCTTGTGTGATATGGTAAGTAATGGAGAATAATGTAAACCATAATGTAATGACAATTATAACTTATAATCTAAACACACAATTACACACACTTCCTCAGTCACATACAGATTAATATAAGATACACATCAGGGAGAAAAACTTAATCAACTTCTTCCACAAATGACAGGACATTAAGTATCTTTTTGATGAATGGCATTAATATTTTAATTTTTTACAAGTGACAACAGTCACAACATGAAATCCATTTTAATGCGTATTAGGCACCAACCCATCTTAGTAGTTGTCTCACAATATCAGCTACTGGAGGAGACACAACAAGTGGCAACTTATCTTTTCCCCTTCTTTCAAACTCACAAAATCACTGTATTTGTCATATGCTACTAGGATTATTACTTTGTCGAAGAGGTTATATGTCAACATCCTATCCAAGTACACATCAATTGAAATACCTTTCACTGTACTATGTTTTCCATCCTGACTAGAAGACTTGATCACATAAAACCTTCAACTCACACCTCCTAATTGAAGAGTAAAAACTTCTAAATGTAGTCTTGTGCTTCCAGGCAAATATTTTGGACTAAAAACACCACATCCTAATCTAGTATAAATACTCTAAAAGCTTTTAATCATCCATGTTTTCACACTATGCAAAAGTTCAATCTTACAACACGGAAGTGAACTAAAACCGTCAAAACAATGAAAACAAGATAACATATACACCTTTGTTTGGTGAAAAGCCTTTTCTTATAGATAATATAGAAAACGGATCCGGTTAACATGAAGTTCATTTTTTGATAATTTGGCCAATTGGCCAATAGAATGTTAACACACATATAGCCTCGCCTGCGTGTCAGTAATCTATTGATCAATTGACTAACTTATCCAAAAATGAACTTCATGCTAACCAATTCCATAGAAAACAACATTAGTAGTAAGATAAACTGAGTAAACTAATCAATACATATAAGTATAAAAAACACTAAAAAAAAACTTTAACCCATAGAAGCTAATTTCGCTGTTTTCACTTTCAGGACGTTGGATTAACTGGAGTCCGTATCAAAAAAACTGATATATAAATATCCAAATGCTGTAGTAAACCAAAAAAACACCTAAAATAGAACCTGGGCATAACTTCACCACCAAGTGATGAAGAATTCAAGAAAAGGGTGAGAATATAAGAAATGCAGCTATGCAATACAGCATTTTCGGATAGCCAAACCTTTTTAAGCTCACCAAACACTGAAATCTTAGCAATAAGCTAGGGTTTTACACAAAAATGCAGTCCCTTCATCCCAAAATCGCAGTACGTGACGGGGTGAAGAAATTGAAGGTCCGATAAAAAAGATGGAAAGGGAATAATAGCATTGAAGGTTCAATTCCAAGGTCGAATAGAATTGAATCGAAATTTACCTTTGGAGATCTGGTTATCACGAGAATCGAAGTCGTTGTTGGTAGCCATGGATGATCCGAAGGTTGCAGATAGAGAGAGAAATGAGGTTGGGGAAGCGGAAGAAACCCTTTTTTTGCTGGACTGCTTGAAGCTATAGAGAAAGACAAAACACGAATAGGGGGCAATATAGGTTAAGGGCAATGTGCTGATAAAAGGGCAAAAAAAAAAAGAATTATTACTCCACACGTCAAACAAAAATAGCTCATTTAAAAAAAAAAAATTAAATATAGACTCCAATTTATATTTTATATTTGTCCTTAAATAAAATAAATAATAATTTAATGATAATAATAATATGATAGTAAATTATATTATAAATTTATGAGTATTTTTAAATTTTATGCAGTTATCAATTAAAAAAACAGAATAATTTTATTTTTAATAAAGCTCATTTTTGTAGAATGAATGGGTTAATCAAACATTCTATATCGGGGGTGCGGGGTGCGGGGTGCGGGGTGCGGGGTGCGGGGTGCGGGGTGCGGGGTGCGGGGTGCGGGGTGGGGGGGGGGTGGGGGGTGAGGAGTGCGGGGTGGCATAGTGAAAATATGTAAGTACTAATCGGGGAGTAATTTTTTTTTTTTTTTTTGTAAGACCCTAACTTTTATAAATAAAGATAAATTTTTTTTCTAAATATTATTTTGAATATTATAGTGTGAATTTGTTATAATGTTATAATTGTGGGTAATATTTATAAATTTTATAAAGTATGCAAGTTGTCATAAAATATTCGATTGGTCGGAGAATATTCATTTTAACAGGGAATATTCGTACAAAGACACAATTATTGGTGGACCCCACAACGGAATTACTGTTAGAACGAGAAAACGACATAAATGTCTTTTTATAAAAATAACGGCGAAAGTTTTACCCTTAACTGTTAAAATACCCGGTGATAAAAGTACATTAATACGCGTGGTTGCATAGTAGCACACGGTATTTGATACTTACGTGAGAAATCACTCAGTTATACTTAATTATTTCTACAGTAATTGCTGCATAGTATCTTACATTATTGATTTTATTATTGTCACAGTATCATCTGTACAATATTTTATATTATTAAATCAATAATTGAGACGACAAAGTTATTCATATTATTATTTGTATTATTGACAATGTCTAGAAAGTTCTGTCGAGTAAAGGAGTTTGGTCACCTAATTGTGAATCAATATGGATAAATCCTTATCGAAAAGTCCCCTCCTTTTTGGGACTGATCTGGTTGTTAATATTACAAATTATATTATTGATGAATAAATGTTGTTAAAAATATTAAGGAGATTTTTATGAAATATTTGTTGCAAGTTTGGCGTATTATTTAGACCCTCACTTACTCATTTTTCAAAATAATTAGAAGACGTAATAAAGTATATACAGAAAGGATCTGCCACGGACCTTTTGGACGGACCAACAAACGAACTTAAGGAAAAAGAGACACGCGGGTCAAGCACAAAGGAAATTCGGGTCTTAAAAAATAAACTATGTGAAATGGGCGAATTCAAATCAAAAGTCTTAGTTCTCTCAAACCCTTCGAATCGCGAATTATTGTCCTCTCAAACCCATCGCAAATTAAGGAGACTCTCAAACCCATCGCGAATTATTGTCCTCTCAAACCCTTCAAATCGCGAATTATAGTCTCTCAAACCTCATCTCAGACTCTTCTTTGTGCTTTTGAAGTCTAGGTTTTCGATTGCTGTACTTTTGGGAACTGATGGTGCAATTTTGAAGATGTTTTCATCCTACAATACCCGAAGTGCACGAGGTAACACTGCTTTCATTTTGTATTTGCGATTCTCCAAAAACATTTTGGTTTTTAAACTTATATGTGCCCAAGCTTTTAAAAATGTAAATCTATGGCAGAAAGTTGTTTTGGTACAAAAAAGGAAATTTACCCTACTTTGTGCTTTTGTGTATCAATGAGTCAAAAGGTAAAATTTACCATGTTTTGGTGTTTTGCAAGCTGAAAAGGGTTTCATGAAATCCAAGTAGGCATGTTAAAATGAACCAAAAGATTAAGAAAATGAAATTTTCAGTTTTCAAGGGGTTGAACCAAACAGGGCCAATCTGGTCCTCTGTTATACTATATGATTTTAAATATATTTTGGTTGTGATTTTCACAATTTTATCATATTCTGAAAAGTTAATTACCAAATTTGATCATTATAGGTTTTAATCAAAATGGATAACGTTGAAGCAGAGTATGAGATGGGAGAAAATTATGATCGGGAAGAAGGGGGGAATGTAGACTTTGAACTATAGAGAGTGAGCTAAATGAGGAACAATATGTTGAGTTAGATCCTAATTTTTTAGATAATTTGTATAATCCTCAAGTAGCACCAGAGCTAAAACCAAAAATAGGTCAAGAATTTCAAACAATAGATGATCCTTTTAGTTTTTACAATGCATATGCAAAAGAGAGTGGCTTTAGTGTTCGAAATTGGTCTGAAAAAAAGAGACGGGAAGTAGTTAGATCATAAAGGAAGAGTTTGTTTGTTGGAAACAGAGTAATGTTACAACAGTAGCGAACATTGAGGCAACAAGGCGCAGGGGATCAATTAAAGAGGGTTGTAAAGCAAAACTTGTTATTGTGATGACACCTTCAAACTTATATGTTGTTACTATATTTGTTGAGGGTCATTGTCTGTGGCGCCCCCAAAATAGGTCCAAACCACCCAACCTATTCTGAGTCGCCAAATACATGGTACAGAAACAACTACAACTTCACTAATACAATTGTCGTGTAAAATACGACAACACATAAACTGTGAGTTTAAATACAAATATTATCTTCTAGACAATATCCACACTCAAATAAGTCCTCATTACAATTATTGATACACTATTTTATAAAATAGTGAGGACTACTAAAACAACTGTCTTGAACCATCACTCCACACCCCGACTAGTTCCCGCTATATTTTCGTCTCCTGAGAAGAAAAATGGAACAAAAAGGAAAAGGGTGAGCTCAACTAGCCCAGTAAAGAATATTATGACTAAGATAATGTACAACAAATTATCGTTAGTCTTCAACAGGAAATTTTTTTATAGAATACAATAGACAACAAATTTTAAATCAATATTCGCAGCGGAAATAATAATTCATTAGTAGAGTTAAGTAGAGAATGAAATCTACTATCATCTATGAATTTAAAAGTCCATCATCGATATTTTATCCCTGTAACATCAATCAATATACATCATAAATCAAATATTCATCTTTGCACTACAGGCCAAAGATATTCACCAGTTGGTCATGTTCATCTAAACACCTGTTCATCTTTGCACTACGGGCCAAAGATATTCATCATAAAATCATTCATCTTTGCACTACGGGCCAAAGATATTCAGTTATATCATTATTTAGGACTGAGGATGATGAAAAATATTTTAAAGAAAACGAATCTAGTGAAACAAAAGAACAAATATTAAGGATTCGTACTTTAAACAATCCAAGTTCAAAAATACTTCATAAATAACCAGAGCGGAGTAAAATTCAAGAATGAAGACCAAAACATAGATCCAATCCAAGATAGAAATCATAACAGACGATCATAGACACAGAAAAGAAAATTTAATTTTTATGTGAATAGTGTCGTATTCGTGAATAGTGTCGTATACGTGAATAGTAATTCCGACACTAAAAGATAGAAATTTCACAAAAAAAATATCATGCTTCGTGAATAGTACTCATGAATAGTAACTCGTGAATAGTAACTCATGAATAGTAACTCACGAATAGTAGCCCCGACATGAAAAAGTTCTAAATTTGATAAAAAATTTCAACCAATATTTTGGCATAATGATATTGAAGAAATAATATCATTTATAAAGAAAATAACATCTCTTACCTCAAAAAGACAGTACTTCTGACTGGAATACTGGATATAGTGCTGAAGGGAACTTGCACCGTATAACAACACTCAAAGTATCAAAATACTCACAAGAATACACTCAATATATCCAGAGAGAAAGAGAGAGAAGATTTCAGTTTCTGGTATGATTTTCAATTCTAACCTAAGCACCCTATTTATAGAAAAATGCTTAGAATACCAAAGCAGAAAATTTAATATAATATTAATATATATATATATATATATATATATATATATATATATTAAATTCCTACGCACCCTCCTCTTTGGTCAACAAATTAGCCACACATGTTCCAAAGACAACAAAAATGTTTTTGTTAATTAAAACAATTAAAACTTTCAAAAATCAATTATTTCGAAATTTCAATAATTCATAATAAATAGCTCTTTTATTAGAAAAATTCGAATCTCGCAATTTTTTATAGAAAATTCAATTCTCTACAACTTTGCAGAAGAAAATTTTTCCAAATTCTAAACAAAAATTGACCGAAATCTATAAACGGACGATTTTACAAGCTATAATTAAATTTCAGTCAATAAATGGGTCCACCAACATGTTTAACATGTTTTTAGTATTTATTGCAACAAAAATACTCCTCCTCCTCATTTACTCATATATACCACATTCATCGTAAACTATCATCATTATTATATTATAATCATATAATAAAATATTATTTTATCAGAAAAGATAAAATATCGATTTTCAACAATTGTCACTTTAAAAAAAAATTCTTCATTATATCCACAGAAAATGAATATTTTCCTCATTATATAAATCAAAATTAATTATTCACAAATAATATTACAGAATCACAATACTGACAACCAAGCAGTTCCCAGGAAAGAGGGGGCTTTCCAATAAGGATTTCTTCTAGACATTGCCAATAATGTTATCTAATAATATTATTCAGATAATATGAATTATTGCTTCGATAATGGAAAATACTATGTAGTGACAATTATTGAAACAACAGTAATATAAAATATCAACGCAACAATTATTGAATCAATAAAATAAAATATGGAACAGTTATTACTGTAACAATTATTGAGTAGTGCCTTCTTACGTAAGAATCAATAATTTGTGCAATACCATGTGCTATTGTGCAACTGTGACGCCCCCAAAATTAGGTATACATCACCCATCTTGAGTCGCCAGATATATGGTACATAATTCAAATACAACTTACTAATACAACTGTCGTGTGCAATACGACAAAATATAAACTGTGAGTTTGAATACAAATATTGTCTACTAGAGAGTATACAAACTCGAAAGGAGTCCTCATTACAATTATTATCACACTATTTCACAGAATAGTGAGGACTACTAATGCTATCCTCTGGACCATCACTCCGTTCCCCGACTCGTCCCAGCTATATTCTCATTTCCTGAAGAGAACAGTGAAAGAAAGGGTGAGCTCAACTAGCCCAGTAAGAAATATTATAACTAAGATAACGCATAATAAATTATCGTTAGCCTTCAACAATGTTAAACTGATAAAATATAATAAACATCAAGTTTAACTGCAGCGGAACAAGCAATCCTTTAGAAGAGTCAAGTAGAGAATAAAATATACTATCTTTTATGATTTAAAAGGTTTTTCATCACTTTTATCGCTGGGAATCAGCTTAATAAATAATCCACATCATCGAATCACCCCTGCACTACGGCCAAGGATATTTTTTAGTATCATATCACGACCACGAATTATCTATGCACTACGGCTAAAGATAATCATGTTTTCATCAACGGTCCTGATCATGCTATAAAATAATTCATCTTGGCACTAGGACCAAAGAGAATCCATAGCCATAATCATACCAAAAATTGTTCATCAATGCACTACGGGCCAATGAGAACTTTTTCTACATCATTTGTAACATTACGGTTATGATTATACCGAATAATCCCTGGTCATAATCATACCAAGTCCATCTATGCACTACAGGCCACAGATGACTTTCAACAAAATATAAACATGAGGATGATGACAATGATATAAGAATTCAATAAAACAAGTTCAAGAATTAATTTATTTAGGAACTGATAACGTCCAAATTGTCAACATGATACTGCTTTGTAGAGTAAAATTCAAGAATGCTCAGAAGAATATTTCCATGAAAAGATACTAGATGAAGCGCAAATATCAAGTATATTCCACTAATTTCATGGAGTATATAAGTCAAAATTTTAACCAACTGAGTATAATAAAGAATGGAATAACAAAAAAAATCACCATACATGTAATAGACCGCACAAACAGGTTATTCCAACAGAATAATAAATAACGGAACCAGGTCCGGCGTAAAACGCACAGACAGGATATTCCGACAGAATAATAAAGAATGGAACCAGGTCCGGCGTAAAACGCACAAACAGGATATTCCAACAAAATAATAAATAATAGAACCAGGTCCGGCGTAAACGCACAGACAGGATATTCTGACAGAATAATAAAGAACAGAATAATAGAAGAATTTCACCATGTATGCGGTACTTCGCATAAACAGGTTATTCCAACATAATAATAAAGAATGGAATAACAAAAGAATTTCACCAAGTATAGGGTAGTCCGCGTATACAGGTTATTCCAACAGAATAATAAAGAATAGAATAACAAAAGTTCTCTTCATGAATACAAAAGAAATAATATCCCTTACGGGTACAACAAATAATATCCCTTATCGTAAAAGAAACTTGATATCGGAGTAGTGAAGTAGCAGAATACTTTTCTTCTTTCTCTCTATAGTTTCTCTCTCTAGAGTTTCAGTGAATTCGTAAGAAAATAATGAAGGAATGAGTTTCTATTTATAGAAAATGGACTGTATAGTAACCAATTCATGAACGGTCCAGATTGATTTACTTTTAATCGGGCGGTCCATATTTAAAGCAAAATCTTTTAAATAAAATATAATATATTCTATTTATAATCTAATAAAACGAATAATTTTATAAAAAATTTTACTATGCAAACACTATGCAAACACTATGCAAATACTATGCATAATAAAATATAATATATTCTAATTATTGTCTAATAAAATAGATAACTTTATAAAAATATTCTGTTTTATATAAAAAGATTTTACTATTAGCCTAATAAAACGAATAACTTTATAAAAGTATTCTGTTTTATATAAAAAGTTTTTCTGTTTTATTACATTAATAATACTAATAAAACAAAATTAAGTGTCTTCTCACGTAAGCATCAATAATCAATACCGTGTGTTACTATACAACCACGCGTATTACTGTACTTTTAACATCGGGTGTTTCAACAGTTAACGGTAAACCTTCCGCTGTTATTTTTATAAAAATATTTTTATCGTTTTCTCAATCCGACAATAATTCTGTTGTGGGGTCCACCAATGATTGTACCGTCGTACGAATATTTCTCGACAAAAAGAATATTCCCCGACTAATCGAATATTCCCCGACACAACAAATATTTTATATTAACTTGCTTACTTTGTAAAAAAAAATTTCACATATTACCCTTAACTTTAAACTTTTATCAATTTAACTATTACCAAAAAAGAAAAATTGAATACTTTTATTTCATAAAATTCGGGGTCTCACAATCACCCCTCCTTATGAAATTTCGCCCTCGAAATTTACGTACGTACTTGATATTCGAAGATATGAGAATACCTTGCTTTCTTTTCAGATTGTACCTTCCCGAAAATTTCCTCGCTATCATGATTTTCCCATTTCTCATCTTCTGTATTTCAGATATCATTCTAGAATATAGCTTCAAAACAAAGGTTAATTGACATATCATAATTTGTCAACTTATCAAGTAAACAATTTCAGCTTAGGTAAGTCACACACTAGCGAAGTATATAACTCGTCTCTCCCCTCCTAGTTCTAGACTCTTATCTCCGTCAGCGACCATATCCCTAAGCTCTGATACCAACTATGACGCCCCCAAAATTAGGTATACATCACCCATCTTAAGTCGCCAGATATATGGTACATAATTCAAATACAACTTACTAATAAAACATAAACTGTGAGTTTGAATACAAATATTGTCTACTAGAGAGTATACAAACTCGAAAGGAGTCCTCATTACAATTATTATCACACTATTTCACAGAATAATGAGGACTACTAATGCTATCTTCTGGACCATCACTCCGTTCCCCGACTCGTCCCAGCTATATTCTCATTTTCTGAAGAGAACATTGAAAGAAATGGATGAGCTCAACTAGCCCAGTAAGAAATATTATGACTAAGATAACGCAGAATAAATTATCGTTAGTCTTCAACAATGTTAAACTAATAAAATATAATAAATATCAAGTTTAACTGCAGCGGAACAAGCAATCCTTTAGAAGAGTCAAGTAGAGAATAAAATCTACTATCTTTTATGATTTAAAAAGTTTTTCATCACTTTTATCGCTGGGACTCAGCTTAATAAATAATCCACATCATCGAATCACCCCTGCATTACGGCCAAGGATATTCTTTAGTATCACGACCACGAATTATCCATGCACTATGGCTAAAGATAATCATGTTTTCATCAACGGTCCTGATCATGCCATAAAATAATTTATCTAAGCACTACGGTCAAAGAGAATCCATAGCCATAATCATACCAAAAACTGTCCATCAATGCACTACGGGTCAATGAGGACTTTTTTCACATCATTTGTAACATTACGGTTATGATTATACCGAATAATCCCTGATCATAATCATACCAAGTCCATCTATGCACTACAGGCTACAGATGACTTTCAACAAAATATAAACATGAGGATGATGACAATGATATAAGAATTCAATAAAACAAGTTCAAGAATTAATTTATCTAGGAACTGATAACGTCCAAATTGTCAACATGATACTGCTTTGTAGAGTAAAATTCAAGAATGCTCAGAAGAATATTTTCATGAAAAGATACTGGATGAAGCGTAAATATCAAGGATATTCCACTAATTTCATAGAGTATATAAGTCAAAGTTTTAACCAACTGAGTATAATAAAGAATGAAATAACAAAAAAATCACCATACATGTAATAGACCGCACAGACAGGTTATTCCAATAGAATAATAAATAACGGAACCAGGTCCGGCGTAAAACGCACAGACAGGATATTCCGACAGAATAATAAAGAATGGAACCAGGTCCGGCGTAAAACGTATAGACAGGATATTCCGACAGAATAATAAATAATGGAACCAGGTCCGGCGTAAACGCACAGACAGGATATTCCGACAGAATAATAAAGAACGGAATAATAGAAGAATTTCACCATGTATGCGGTACTTCGCATAAACAGGTTATTCCAACATAATAATAAAAAATGGAATAACAGAAGAGTTTCACCAAGTATAGGGTAGTCCGCGTATACAGGTTATTCCAACAGAATAATAAAGAATGGAATAACAGAAGTTTTTTTCATGAATACAAAAGAAATAATATCCCTTACGGGTACAACAAATAATATCCCTTACCGTAAAAGAAACTTGATATCGGAGTAGTGAAGTAGCAGAATACTTTTCTTCTTTCTTTCTATAGTTTCTCTCTCTAGAGTTTTAGTGAATTCGTAATAAAATAATGAAGGAATGAGCTTCTATTTATAGAAAAATGGACTGCATAGTAACTAATTCATGAACGGTCCAGATTGAATTACTTTTAATCGGACGATCCATATTTAAAGCAAAATCTTTTAAATAAAATATAATATATTCTATTTATAATCTAATAAAACGAATAACTTTATAAAAGATTTTACTATACAAATACTATGCAGGCACTATACAAACACTATGCATAATAAAATATGATATATTCTAATTATTGTCTAATAAAATAGATAACTTTATAAAAATATTATGTTTTATATAAAAAGATTTTACTATTAGCCTAATAAAACGAATAACCTTATAAAAGTATTTTGGTTTATATAAAAAGCTTTTCTATTTTATTACATTAATAATACTAATAAAATAAAATTGAGTGTCTTCTCACGTAAGCATCAATAATCAATACCGTGTGCTACTATGCAACCACGCGTATTACTGTACTTTTAACACCGGGTGTTTTAACAGTTAACGGTAAAACTTCCGCCGTTATTTTTATAAAAATATTTTTGTCATTTTCTCAATCCGACAATAATTCCGTTGTGGGGTCCACCAATGATTGTACCGTCGTACGAATATTTCCCGACAAAAAGAATATTCCCCGACACAACGAATATTTTATATCAACTTGCTTACTTTGTAAAAAAAAATTCACATATTACCCATAACTTTAAACTTTTATCAATTTAACTATTACCAAAATAGAAAAATTGAATACTTTTATTTCATAAAATTCGGGGTCTCACAGCAATAACGCGTATTACTGTACTTTAACCACCGAGTATTCCAACAGTATTAACGGTAACAACTACGTCGTTATTTATAAACAACTTATACTTATCATTTTTTTCATCCAATCGCTTTCCGTTATGGGGCCCACAAAAGGATGCGCCGTTGTACGGATATTCCCCGACAGCAAGAATATTTCACGACCAAACGAATATTCTCCGACAACAATGAATATTTTATAACCACTTGTTTATTTAAAAATATTTGCGCATTTTATCCATAACTAACCACATTAATCAAATAAACCCTTACTATTTATAAATAATAAATAAATGAAATTCTATTTTATTAAAAAAAAATTCGGGCTCTTACAACCTCCCCTCCTTGTGAAATTTCGTCCTCGAAATTGACGTACATACCTGGTGTTTCAAAAAGGTAAGGATACCTTGTTTTCATTTCTGATTCCAACTCCCAGTTTATTTTTCAATAGCATGGTTCTTCCACAAAATCTTAACTTGAGGTATAACCTTTGTGTATAGGACATGTTCTTTCCTATCCAAGATCTTGACAGGTACCTCCTTGTACGTTAATTCTTCGGCTATCTCGTCTGGTTGTAACGCAATAATGTGGTTTGGGTCGTCCACATATTTACGTAACATCGATACGTGAAAAACTTTATGAACACGCGGCATACTTAGTGTAACGACCCCAAAATAGGTCCATTCCATCCAACCTATTCTGAGTCGTCAAATACATGGTACAGAAAACAACTGCAACTTTATTACAACAATTGTCGTGCAAAATACAACAACACATATGCTGTGAGTTTGGATACAAATATATACCAAATGTGACATTGAACACCATCATGTATCAGCACCTCACAAAGGTACCTTACATAAAGGTACAGTCAAAAACTGTTTTAGAAATTAGAATCTTTGGAAAGTGCTCAAGGAAACCTTCGTACATGGGAGGCCACGCGTCTAGGTTATGATAGATATCATATGGCCACAGAATTATCCTTGGTTGACCCAATAGACCCCAAAGAAAAACGAGAAGATTACTATCATATTCTTCCCAATGGTGAGTCTTCTCTTGACTTATCATTATCTCCACTGTCTCTAATTGAGAATTATACTTCAAACAAACACCAAGATTATATAGGTAGTGCCCATAGATATACTCAGCAAGCGGATGAGCACAACCCTGTCTTATGATGACACGAGGTTGTATGTCATTAGACATCTTGTATGATAGTGACAAAACACCCTTCCAACGTTGGGTTCGCCTCACCCTATTTTCTTCACCAAATATAACTACTAAATGATGACCACCGTTCTATTCCCTTGTTACCCCCGCTCGACCCAGTTACACTCTTATTACCTGAAAGGAATTGTGAAGCAAAAGGGTGAGCACAACTAGCTCAGTAAAGAATATCATGACTAAAGATAATTCAATTATCAATAGCCTTCATCAACAATAAATCAGAGATTTAGAACATATGGTAAATGATAAAAATTTCAACCATAGTTGCAGCGGAACGAGCAATCCATTAGAAGAGTCAAATAGACTATAAAGTCTATTATCTTCTCCATGTTAAAAATCCACCAACAATATTTTATCCATGTAACATCACTCAACAGTTCCTTTCCACAATCATATGAATAACTCATAATCATAATTGTGACTATAAATTTTTCTTCGTACCCAGGACGAAGAATATTTTCATCACCTGTCTTTACCTGAAACATCAAAGATCATGGTTATACCAAATCACAATTCCTGTTTATAATCATACTAACAAATCCATCTTTGCACTACGGGCCAAAGATATTCATCAACAAACCATCTTTGCACTACGGGCCAAAGATATTCATCAACAAACCATCTTTGCACTACGGGCCAAAGATATTCAACCACAGTTCATCTTTGCACTACAGGCCAAAGATATTCATCAACAGGCCATCTTTGCACTACATGCCAAAGATATTCATCAACAATTCATATTTGCACTACGGCCAAATATATTCATATCTCAAAGAAATATATAATCATTTCAGAATTTATATAAACAATAATTATAACCATGTTGATCAATTCACCTTTGCACTTAAGTTTAAGATATTCAATTATAAATTCAATGGTCATGATCATACCAGTCACAATTCAACTTTGCACTACAGGCCAAAGAGAACCCTAGTCATGATCATACCAATAATCTACCCATCTTTACACTCCAGTGAAAGAGAATTTTAACATCAGGGTTATAAAAATGTTATATATGATGATAAAAATAATATGATCAACATATAGTTTTAATCTCAAGAGTAATATTCGTAACTCATGAATAGTAACCCCGACACAAAAGATAGAAATTCTACAATAAAATCCATACCAATATTTCGGTATAATGATATTGAAAGAATAACATTACTTAAATTTATAAACAATTTATTTTAATTGTTTACACTTTACTAATTAATGCATTTAATCATCATAAAATGCCAACTCTTACAATTTCATCATCAATAACCAAAACCCTCATCAAAAATCTGCATATACCTCATATATAGGATTCTCAAGCCATAAAATCATATTTTCAATTTTCTTACTTCACATAACATATTTAATTCATTTTCTCATAACTAGACTATTTTCATGAAAAATACCAAATCCGTTCCAAAAATATTTCTTTTCTGGAATTTAGCATAATATAGTCCCATAGTGAACATATATTTTTCTCAGAATTTTTAAAACTCATTTACTATTTTTCATATGGCCAAAACCACCGAATATTTAGACATTTATCAAAAATTATACTTTTGTCCAAAAATTCTGAAATTTACAGAGTATACTTCTATCATACACATGTACTCCCAATAAAATTTTATCAATTTTAGAGTTAACCACAAGGAATTATAAGCGGTTACTTTTAAAATAGTCTTTTCCCGTAAGATTCATAACTCTTAATATATACATCAAAAAATCACCATTTTTGGACACAATCAATAAAATTCATCAAAATATCATTTCAAATTTTTCCATAATTTTTGAAGATCAGAAAAATTACGAAACTGAAAATCATAACAACCCTTAAAATCCATTACTATCCCTTACTATCCCTTACAATCCCTTACAATCCCTTACCTCAAAAGAGCAGTACTTCTGACTGGATATCGGATATGATGCTGAAGAAAACTTGCACTGATGAATAGAAACTCACCAAGTATCTAAAAACTCACAAAATATGCTTCATAATATAGAGAGAGAAAGAGAGAAAGCTTATGTTTCTGGTGTGATTTTCAATTCTAACTTAGCCCTCTATTTATAGGAAAATTTTGGTAGGTTTGACCTGCAACCTGATGGCTTTACCTGCTACTATTCCCACCCACCACATTTGAAATATAATTCAGCACATTTCTTCACCAACCACAAGTGGGGCCCACCAATTCTAGAATTTTCCACCAAAATGATAAACTCCAAAAATTCAACAATTTCTGAACCAATCATCTCGTAAAATTCATAACAAATCATACGTTCATTTTTAACGGTTCAAAATTTGTGAACATATACTCAACTTATATATGTATAACATATCCAAAAATTACCACGATCCAACGGTCGGATTAAAAATTATAACCCCCGCAAAATATCTCAAAAATCCTGATTTGATTTTCAATACCTCCGTTCCGACAAAAATACAGATAAAACACCTCAACATTAACTCCTTCATTTTTTAACCACAAAAATATATCCCTCATTTATATCCACATAAAATAAATATTTTCTTATCATATGAATCAATAATTAATTATTCACAAATAATATTACAGAATCACATTTATGACAACCAGGCCGTTCCCAGGAAAGAGGGGGCTTTTCAATAAGAATTTCTCCTTACTGGCGCGCAATTAAATGACCAAACCTCTCCTTAGACAGAACTTTCTAGACATTGTCAATAATGCTATCTAATAATATTATTTAAATAATATGAATTATTGATCTGATAATGAAAAATACTGTGCAGCAACAATTATTGAAACAACAATAATATAAAATATCAATGCAGCAATTATTGAATCAATAAAATAAAATATTGAACAGTAATTACTGTAACAATTATTGAGTAGTGCCTTCTTACGTAAGAATCAATAATTTCAAAAATACTGTGCAATACCGTGTGCTACTGTGCAATAACACATATTACTGTATTTTAATCACCGGGTATTCCAACAGTGTTAACGGTAACAACTACACCGTTATTTGTAAAAACTCAAATTTGTCATTTTCTTCACCCGACAGTTATTCTGTTATAGGGCCCACAAATGGCTGCGCCGTCGTACGAATATTCCCCGACAGAAAGAATATTCTACGACCAAACGAATATTCCCCGACAACAATGATTATTTTATAACCACTTGTATATTTTGAAAAATTTTCACATTTCACCCATAACTTTAACTTTTTATCAATTTAACCATTTACTGAATAGTAATTATAAGAAAAATTGAATACTTTTATTTCATAAAATTCGGGGTCTTACACTTAGCGTTAAGGCGAATCTATAGGCCACAGTTCCTACTTGATCGAGGATTTCAAATAAATCGAAGGCTTGAGCTTTCTTCTCTTCATTGACTCTTACTTCTAGAATAACGCATTCTTGTACCTTCTTCTTTATATTCATCAGCTCCAGTGTGTAGCTTGAGCGGTTTTAACTTTATCAATTAAAGTCGATTCTACTCGTATATTTAGCATCATAACGTGGGTATTTGGAGCCTTTAACTCTATCTCCATCTTTTGTAAGTTATACAAAATAGGTCTTTGTGTTCGACAATATCGCCCTCGTACTCACATACAATCTTCTACTCAACGCGTCATCTACCACGTTCGCTTTTTCTATGATGGTATTGGATGGTATGATCATAATCTTTCAACAGCTCGAGCCAACGTCGTTGCCGCATGTTGAGTTCTACATTCCTCGCTCCATTCGAATTTTGTATCTTTTCGAGTCAGCTGAGGATTCGAGAAAATCTTTCCACAAAATCTTCGATAATAACCAACTAAGCATAGAAAGCTACGTATTTCGATTACTGACTTAGGTTGCTCTCAACTATGACTCATATCCCAATCTTAGGTAGCACGTCACAATGACACCTATCAGTTTACTACCACACAAATATAGCGTCCCCTACAGAGAGTATGGCTTCGGTGTATTCCACAAAGGAAGTCACCAGATAAAGGCTCGGGTACCAAATTCTATAGTTGAATTTTTAACTCCTGAAGTTCAATAGGAGCCATTTGATATGAGATTTTAGAAATAGGTTTTGTACCGGGTTCAAAGTCGATACAAAATTCAATATCACACTTTGGGAGTAAGCCAAGAAATTCTTCAGGAAATACATCAGGAAATTTACTAACAATAGAAATATCATTCAAATCTGACGTATTTTTGTTCAAGTCCATAACATGGGCTAAGAAAACTTGACATCCGTTTTTCAATAAACGAATAACTTTATGGCTTGATATGAAAGTGTTTGACTTCAATGGTTTGGTTGCTTGAATTCGAATAACAGGTTGCTTAGGAATATGAAAACTAACAACCTTACGAAAGCAATCAATTTTGGCATGATGAGTATTTAATCAATCAATCCCAAAAATCACATCAAAAGCAAGTTTCTTTAAAGAAATAAGGTCAACAGGTAATGTGATGGTGCCAACTTGGATCAAACAAGATTTATAAACAGTGGATGTAACGAAAGTTTCTCATAACGGAGTTTCAACAGATAAGTCAAAGTCTAATTTTCTCCAGAGTCAAGTTTAAACGTTGAGTATAAGCATGAGAGATAAATGAATGGGTAGAACCGGTATCTAATAAGGTATAAACTTTGTAAGAATTTATAATTAACTAACCCGTGTTAACTTCGTTCGAGTTCCTCGCATTCTGACCAGTCACGACAAACGCTCTTCCAAGAACCGTTGACTTTGACTTTTCTGGGACAGCCTTTTGAGTCACCATCCCCGCTGGACTGGGTTTCGCTACAGGACAATCTCGAGCTATATGAATGTCCTTTTCACAACTAAAATATACCTTGGAAGGTTGTGAACAGTTTGGACTTATGTGTCCCGCTTCTCCGAATCTGTAGCATATAACTGGCGATCTTTTTCCTGCTCTAAAATTCGTTGCTGGTGCTGGTGCTGCTGCCGACATCTTCCCGTCATCGTTAAATATTCTCTTCTTGAAATTTCCATTTGAGTTATTTCTTCTATTATCTTGGTCATGATTACCACCGAAGTGGTTACTATTTTTGGCACGATAATTTCCTCCACGATGGTTATCCTTGTTCTGATGACCTTTGCCATTGGTACGATTATCATCGAGTTGTAGGTCGTTATTCTTCGATTGAGCTGACTCATTATCGCGCTCCAATAACTGAGCCCTATTCACAACATCTAAATATAGAGAAAATTTATGAGAAATGAGATATTGACGTATGTCGGGTTTCAAACCTCTCAAAAACATCTGCGTCATACGTTCCTCATTCTCTACCAAATGAGGTGCAAACCTGGATAACTCCGCGAACTTCGCCTTGTACTGGGACACCGTCATGTTGTTCTGTTCTAGTCTAATAAACTCTACCTCCTTCATATGACGAATACTTTCAGGAAAGTATTTGTTATTGAACAGTTTCTGAAACGTTTCCCAAGACATGCTGAGCGCGGCTGGATGGGTACGCTTCACAGATTTCCACCAGTAATCTGCCTCATTATGGAACATAAAAGTGGCGAATGGAACTTTCTGTTCCTCCGTGCATCCCAAGACATTGAATATCTTGGTAATTTGCTTGACCCACGTCTCCGCCTTAATCGGATCCGACTTTCCCCAGAATTCTGGTGGTCCCAACTCTTTAAACTGTTTGGCTGTGACAAACCGTGAATTGCTATCATTTCCTCCTGTATTTTGAACACGAGTCTTTCTCGTCTGATTTTGCATGAACTACAAAAAGCTTCTAAACATCCCGTCGTTCATCGTCTGATCAGTGGTATTATTTACAGGAGGAACATTGTCGTCCTATTGCACGTTCTCCTGATTGGTGAGTAAAGGTGTCTCCACAGTCTCATTTACTCCACTGTTAACATTCTCAATTGCCATTCTCAATTACTGCCATAAAATAAGGGTTAATTAAAGAAATTAACATATCACATAATATCCCTATATTTTGACCAACCAACAAATAAGCTTAGGTAGGACATACTAGCGAAAGATTTACTCGTCTCTCCCCTCCTAGTTCTATTCCCCGATCTCCGCCAGAGATCATATTCCTAAGCTCTGATACCAATTGTGACGCCCCCAAAATAGGTCCAATCCACCCAACCTATTCTGAGTCGCCAAATACATGGTACAGAAATAACTACAACTTCACTAATACAATTGTCGTGCAAAATACGACAACACATAAACTGTGAGTTTAAATATAAATATTATCTTCTAGACAATATCCACACTCAAATAAGTCCTCATTACAATTATTGATACACTATTTTACAAAATAGTGAGGACTACTAAAACAACTGTCTTGAACCATCACTCCACACCCCGACTAGTTCCCGCTATATTCTCGTCTCCTGAGAAGAAAAATGGAACAAAAAGGAAAAGGGTGAGCTCAACTAGCCCAGTAAAGAATATTATGACTAAGATAATGTACAACAAATTATCGTTAGTCTTCAACAGGGAAAAATTTAATAGAATACAATAGACAGCAAATTTTAAATCAATATTCACAGCGGAAATAATAATTCATTAGAAGAGTTAAGTAGAGAATGAAATCTACTATCATCTATGAATTTAAAAGTCCATCATCGATATTTTATCCCTGTAACATCAATCAATATACATCAGAAATCAAATATTCATCTTTCCACTACAGGCCAAAGATATTCACCAGTTGGTCATGTTCATCTAAACACATGTTCATCTTTGCACTACGCGCCAAAGATATTCATCATAAAATCATTCATCTTTGCACTACGGGCCAAAGATATTCAGTTATATCATCATTTAGGACTGAGAATGATGAAAAATATTTTAAAGAAAACGAATCTAGTGAAACAAAAGAACAAATATTAAGGATTCGTACTTTAAACAATCCAAGTTCAAAAATACTTCATAAATAACCAGAGCGGAGTAAAATTCAAGAATGAAGACCAAAACATAGATCCAATCCAAGATAAAAATCATAACAGACGATCATAGACACAGAAAAGAAAATTTAATTTTTCTGTTAATAGTGTCGTATTCGTGAATAGTGCCATATACGTGAATAGTGCCGTATACGTGAATAGTAACTCCGGCACTAAAAGATAGAAATATCACAAAAAAATCATCATGCTTCGTAAATAGTACTCGTGAATAGTAACACGTGAATAGTAACTCGTGAATAGTAACTCATGAATAGTAACTCATGAATAGTAACCCCGACATAAAAAAGTTCCAAATTTGATAAAAAGTTTCAACCAATATTTCGACATAATGATATTGAAGAAATAATATCATTTATGAAGAAAATAACATCTCTTACCTCAAAAAGATAGTACTTCTGACTGGAATACTGGATATAGTGCTGAAGAGAACTTGCACCGTATAACAACACTCAAAGTATAAAAATACTAGCAAGAATACGCTCAATATATCGAGAGAGAAAGAGAAAGAAGTTGTAAGACCCCAACTTTTATAAATAAAGATGAATTTTCTATAAATATCATTTTTGAATATTATGGAGTAAATTTGATATAATAGTTGTGGGTAATATTTATAAATTTTACAAAGTACGCAAGTTGTTATATAATATTCGATTGGTCGGGAAATATTCGTTTTAACAGGGAATATTCGTACAACGGCACAATCATTGGTGGACCCCACAACGGAATTATTGTCGGATTGAGAAAACGACAAAAATATTTTATTAAAAATAACGACGGAAATTTTACCATTGATATTGTTGAACTACTCGGTAGTAAAAGTACAATAATACGTGTGGTTGCATAGTAGCACACGGTATTGATTATTAATACTTATGTGAGAAGTCACTCAGTTTGATTCAATTATTGTCAGTTAATAATATGAATTATTTAGCGATAATGAAGTTTTGTTTTATTCGTATTATTAACGTAATAAAACAGAAACATCTTTTAATATAAAACAGAATAATTTATTAAAGTTATTCTATAAATAGAATATATTATATTTTATTTAAAAAAATTTTCTTTAAATATGGACCGTCAGATTAAAGTAATCAATCTGGACCGTTCATGGATTAGTTACTATGCATTCTATTTTTCTATAAATAGCAGCTCATTCCTTCATTATTTCTTACGAATTCACTGAACTCTAGAGAGAGAAACTATAGAGAGAGAGAGAGAAGAAAAGTATTCTGCTACTTAACTACTTCCTTATTTCAGTTCTTCTTTAAAACGGTAAGGGGTGTTATTCTTTCTTATTCATGAAGAGAACTGTTGTTATTCCATTTCTTATTATTCTGTTGGAATAACCTGTATACGTGGTCTACCCTATACTTGGTGACATTCTTCTATTATTCTGTTGGAACATCCTGGACCTGGTTCCGTCTTTATTATTATTCTATTGGAACATCCTGTCTGTGTGTTTTACACCAGACCTGGTTCCGTCTTTAATATTATTCTGTTGGAACATCCTGTCTGTGTGTTTTACACCAGACCTGGTTCTGTCTTTATTATTATTTTGTTGGAACATCCTTTCTGCGTGTTTTACACCGAACCTAGTTTCGTCTTTATTATTATTCTGTTGGAACATCCTGTCTGTGCGTTTTACGCCGGATCTGGTTCCATTATTTATTATTCTGTTGGAATAACCTGTCTGTGCGGTCTATCGCATGCATGGTGATTTCTTTTGTTATTCCATTCTTTATTATACTCAGTTGGTTAAGTTTTGACTTCTATACTCCATGAAATTTGTGGAATATCCGTGATAATTGCGGTTCATCCAGTATCTTTTCATGAAAATATTCTTCTAAGCATTCTTAAATTTTACTCCACAAAGCAGTATCATGTTGACAATTTGGACGTTGTTAATTCTTGAACTTGTTTTATTGAATTATTATATCATTGTCATCATCCTCATGTTTATAAAATGTTGAAAGTCATCTATGGCCTGTAGTGAATAGATGAACTTGGTATGATTATGACCAGGGATTATTCGGTATAATCATGACCGTAATGTTACAAATGATGTGGTAAAAGTTCTCATTGGCCCGTAGTGCATTGATGGACAGTTGTTGGCATGATCATGACCATTAATGAATATACGAATATCCTTGGTCGTAGTGCAGGGGTGATTCGATGACGTGGATTATTTTATTAAGCTGAGTCCCAGCGATAACAGTGTTGAAAAACCTTTTAAATCATAGAAGATAGTAGATTTTATTTTCTACTTGACTCTTTTAATGGATTGCTTGTTCCGCTGCAGTTAAACTGTAGGGTTTCGGCACAGAAACGCACAGCGGAAATTAAAATTTTAAAGCAATTTCCGAAACCCTAAAACAGGATCCATGCGAAAAATCAATTAATTAAGAGGTTTAGAGATTATACCGATTATGAAAACGAGAGTCTGAAATCGACTGCGCCTCGAATCTCCAACGCAATACAAACCGACTGCGTCTCTACGGTATCCACACGAACGCTCCGCGAATCGTCTTACGATCTGCAGAAGAAGGAATCGCGGTACTAGCCACCAAGGATGAGGATTTTCGGAACTATTTTCTCTAGTCTCTCTCTAAGAGCGGCTAGGGTTTTGTTTTGACGTAAAAACCTAAAGTCTGATATACATCATATATATAGCAGTCAGGAGGAATTAATCAAAACATAATATTATTAAAATCCGAATTTATATATATCTTAATTAAGTCTTACTTAATTAATATACCTATATATAAATTATCCTATTAATTTAAATTCGTAATTTAAAATTATATCAATCATATTGACATATTTAAATCTTTACAATTTAAATTAATTTCCTTTTAATTACGTTCTTTGTGTGTGACCCTATAGGTTATTATTACGTTGGCAATAACCTTAAAATCATATTATAAAGTTATAAACAGTGAGCGGCATCTAGTAATGCATCACTGCTACCCAAGTAATAATAAGATCGATGATTCGATGCAACCTTTTCGTGACCAATGTTTCAATGTAATTTAATCCTTTTAACCTTAATATTCTAGATTAAACTCGAGTCATGGAATGTGTCATACTCTTCATAATTTAATCTGAGTTTTCTTGATCAATGAGTAGACTATATGAAACAAATCACTATTTGAGCATGGCCATGCATTTCATAGTCCTACTCAATCAAGAGGCCTATGGATATCACCTATAAAATATAGGATGGTTAAATTCCATCTAGATCACTCATATTACTCACACGATTCATAATGAACCCAATAATCACCTTTATAGTCCACCCTATTAAAGGTGACATTTGATGATATCAAAGTACATAAATTCTCGTGTAGTAATATAGCGGTTTCAGGTCGGAGGACCATTACATCATTGTCACTATGAGAATTGCTAATGACACTTCGCATAATGCTCCATATAGAATTCTCATGGTGGGTCTGTCCAGTACATTGTTCTCTAACATGTACCTATGCATTGACTTAATATCTCATATATTTATGACCAATGAGATTTGGTCATCAGTCAATCCACATACTAGTCTCAATGCATCATTGTTGTCCCATCAACAATGATACTCGACTAGGGACATTTAAGAACAATGATACTAATTGTAATTATATAATCTCATGTTCAAGTCACATACTTGAAACTATATAATTTGTATCACTATTCTAAGGAATTTTATTATGTTAACAATTATATTACGCAGTAATTAAAACCATAATAAAATCATTTATTTATTCAATCAACAATAATATCAAATGTTAAGCAATTACATCAAATAATTGGCCTCTAGGGCATAAACTCTAACAGTCTCCCACTTGCACTAGAGCCAATCACTCATGTATCTAATACCCATGGAACTAATGTGACCGTCGTGCTTCTGCTGCGACAAAGCCTTGGTCAGTGGATCTGCAACATTATCATCTGTTGGCACTCTTCCTATATGTACATCTCCTCTGTCAATGATTTCACGGATGAGATGGTACCGCCTAAGTATATGCTTGGATCGTTGGTGAGATCTGGGTTCCTTAGCCTGTGCAATGGCTCCATTATTATCACAGTATAGAGCAACCGGATCAACAATGGTTGGAACAACACCAAGTTCAGTGATGAACTTTTTAATCCATACAGCCTCCTTGGCTGCACTAGAAGCAGCAATATACTCAGCCTCTGTTGTAGAATCAGCGACTGTCTCTTGCTTTGAACTTTTCCAGCTAACAGCACCACCATTAAGGCAAAACACAAAACCTGACTGAGACTTATAGTCATCATTGTCAGTTTGGAAACTAGCATCTGTGTAACCCTTTACTGCCAGTTCGTCTTCACATCCATATACCAAGAATGAATCCTTAGTCCTTTTCAGGTACTTGAGGATATTCTTGACTGCTGTCCAGTGACCTTCACCTGGATTCGACTGGTATCTGCTCGTCATGCTCAAAGCATACGAGACATCCGGACGAGTACATATCATTGCATACATGATAGATCCAATTGCCGAAGCATAAGGGATCTTTCTCATACGCTCCTCATCATCTTGTGATTTAGGACATTGGGCCTTAGAGATCTTTATACCATGAGTCACGGGTAAATTTCCTCTTTTCGCCTCTTGCATGCTGAACCGTTTCAACACTTTATCAATATATGTACTTTGACTTAGGCCGAGCATTTTTCTCGATCTATCTCTATAGATTTTGATACCTAAAATATAGGCAGCATCGCCCAAATCTTTCATGGAGAAACATTTTCCTAACCATGTTTTTACAGCCTGTAAGGAAGGAATGTCATTCCCAATAATTAATATGTCATCAACATATAATACTAGGAATACAATGTGACTCCCACTAACCTTCTTATATACACAAGGTTCATCTTCATTTTTAATAAAGCCAAATTCTTTGACTGCTTCATCAAATCGAAGATTCCAACTCCGAGAGGCTTGCTTTAATCCATAAATGGATCGCTGCAGCTTACATACCTTTCCAGCATCCTTTGGAATGACAAAACCCTCAGGTTGTGTCATATACACATCCTCAAGTAGATTTCCGTTAAGGAAAGCAGTTTTGACATCCATCTGCCAGATTTCGTAATCATAAAAAGCTGCAATAGCAAGTAAGATCCTGATGGATTTAACCATTGCCACTGGAGAAAATGTTTCATCATAGTCAACACCTTGAATTTGTTTGAAACCTTTTGCTACCAGTCGGCCTTTATAGGTTTGTACATTACCATCCATGTCGGTTTTCTTCTTGAAAACCCACTTGCACCCGATTGGTTTTACCCCTTCGGGTGGATCAACCAAAGTCCATACTTGGTTAGTATACATGGAATCCATTTCAGATCTCATGGCTTCAAGCCATCTCTCAGAATCTGGTCCATTCATAGCTTCTTGGTAGGAAGTAGGCTCATCCTGATCTATGAGCATCACATCACCGTTTTGAGTCACAAGATATCCATAATATCTCTCAGGCTCTTGGCGTGTCCTACCAGATCTACGAATTCCTTGTGTAATTTGAGCAGGTTCACTTTCCACAATTTCTTGTGGTTCCTGCTCACGTTCCAACTCAGGTTCAATGATATTTTGTGGTTCTCGAATTTCTTCGAGTTCTACTTTCCTCCCACTGTTTCCTTTAGAGACAAATTCTCTTTCTAGAAAAATACCAGTTCGAGCAACAAACACTTTATTCTCAGAAGGTTTGTAGAAATAATACCCTTTTGTTTCTTTTGGGTATCCCACAAAATTACATTTGTCAGATTTGGGTCCGAGCTTATCAGAATCTAGACGTTTTACAAACGCCTCGCATCCCCAAATCTTCATGAACGACATACTAGGACGTTTCCCAGTCCACATCTCATATGGTGTCTTCTGAACCGTCTTTGTAGGAACACGGTTAAGTGTGAATGCAGCTGTCTCTAGGGCATGACCCCAGAAGCTTATTGGAAGATCTGCATGACTCATCATTGATCGTACCATGTCCAACAAGGTTCGATTCCTCCTCTCAGACACACCATTCCATTGTGGTGTTCCAGGTGGAGTGAGCTGTGATATAATACCACACTCCTTTAGAAGGTCATCAAAGTCTTGGCTTAAGTATTCACCTCCTCGATCGGATCGAAGGGCTTTTATGCTTTTGCCAAATTGGTTTTGAACTTCATTCTTGAATTCCTTAAACTTTTCAAAGGATTCGGATTTGTGTCTCATTAGATACACATATCCATATCTACTGAAGTCGTCAGTAAATGTAATGAAGTAATAAAACCTACCTCTTGCTAACGAACTCATGGGTCCACATACATCACTATGTATAAGTCCCAATATATCGCTAGCCCGTTCACTGTGTCCAGTGAAAGGGGCTTTAGTCATCTTGCCTAATAAACAAGATTCGCATTTTTCATATGATTCAAAATCAAATGAATCCAAAAATCCATCTTTATGGAGTTTTGATATGCGTTTCTCATTTATATGGCCCAAACGACAGTGCCAGAGATATGTCGGATTTGAATCATTTGATTTAAATCGTTTTGTGTTTAAGTTATAGATAGGCATTTCTAAATCAAGAATATAAAGACCGTTAAATAATTGTGCAACACCATAGCAAATATCATTTAAGTAAAACGAACAACCATTGTTCTTAATTATAAATGAAAACCCTTTCTTGTCCAAACAAGAAACAGAAATAATATTTTTGTTTATAGCAGGCACAAAATAACAATCTTCTAATTCTAAAACTAGCCCAGTGGGCAAAGATAAATGATAAGTTCCTACGGCCAGTGCAGCAACTTTTGCTCCATTCCCAACTCGTAGGTCAACCTCTCCTTTCGCCAAAGTCCTACTCCTTCGGAGTCCCTGCACATTAACACAAATGTGAGAACCACATCCAGTATCCAATACCCATGATGTAGAAGTAGACAAATTGACTTCTATAACATATATACCTGAATCAGAAGTCGTACTTCCTTTCCTTTTCTTCACTTCTTCCAAATAAGCATGACAGTTCCTTTTCCAGTGTCCAGGTTTTCCACAGAAGTGACATTCACCTTCTTTAGCCACCCCACCTTTAGGTTTTAAAGCCTGTTTGGTTTTGGAATTGGGTTTGGCAACAGACTTAGATCCGATCTTCTTTTTGCCTTTCCAATTTCCCTTAGCATTCCCCTTTTGCACCATCATTATGGGAGCGGGTCCTGCCTTTTTCATGTTATTCTCGGCAGTTCTTAACATGCTCAACAACTCAGTAAGGGGTTTCTCAATTTCATTCATAAGATAGTTCATAACAAATTGAGAGTAGCTGCTGTTCAAAGATTGTAAAACAAGATCAGTTTGGGCTTCCGGAGTGATTGGAAAACCCAACCTATCCAGGTACTCAATATACCCAATCATTTTCAGCACATGTGGACCAACTGGATCACGTTCACCCATCTTGCAGTGATACAACGCTTTGCTTGTATCATACCTCTCCTGTCGAGCATGCCCTTCGAACAATTTCTTGAGATGCTCGATCATCTCATAAGCATCCATTAACTCATGTTGCTTCTGAAGCTCAGCGTTCATGGTTGCTAGCATGAGACAACTCACGTCCAGAGCATCATCTTGATGCTTCTTGTAAGCATTATGCTCCGCACGTGGTGCAGTGACAGCCGGTGCTGCAGGAATGGGCCCATCAAGGACATATAGCTTACGCTCTTGTTTAAGGACAATCCTCAAGTTCCTGTGCCAGTCAAGGAAATTAATCCCACTCAGCTTGTCCTTCTCAAGGACTGATCGTAGTGAAAGACTACTTGTGTTGTTGTTGTTGTTTGCCATTGATATCTACAATTTATAAGTGCCAAAATAATAAGTCAAATTGCAGAGTTGATATTATGTAATTGATAATAGTACATTCAAAATATACCTCCCACTATTTTATTCAAATTAATAGCCCTCACCATTAATTCGGAAAGCATTTTCTATTAAATCTTTCTAGTGAGCCAAGATCCATATTTCATTATGACTTAAGTTAGCTTTGGCTAATCTCTTAAAACATAATTATTTAGGTAGACAACCCTTTGTCAATTATATCATATATAACTCCTGGATAGTTTGGTAAACAACAATTGTTTTTAGTCCATCTAATGGTACCTACCAAACTCTATGCCTCTAAGTCCACAATCCTATTGAGATAACTTAGTTAAGTCGGCCCCAATGATTTTAACAGTTTGGATATCACAATTATCCTATCGCATCTTACCTAGATAAATAGGGTACTTTGCTTTGGCAAACCTACATCTATTGATCAAGGTCTTGATGAGTGTTATTCATTGGAAGGCATCTGATTTAGACTTAATAATTTAATGAGGGATTAATTTAGATCTCACCAATTTTAATCTTATTAAGCATGCACATTATTTATCATATCATATCGCATACAAGCATAAATAAAGTGCAAAATTAAATGTGTCACAGTTATGGCCCAATCCACTGTCAATCTTTTCAAGCTAATGAAAGATTGAAGGTCAATCTAAGGTGGTAAAAGATCTTAAAATAAATAGCCTCCTTGGATCTTCCTCAAGCATGTGCCTCCTCTCCATCTTGACATCTTCATCAATTACAGATTATTACATGACATAAAGAAACCTCGAGTTACATTCGAGGGGATTTAGATGAGAAGAGAATATTACATCAGAATTTATAGAAAGGCACGACATGCAAGCCGTATTTCAAAACCAAAAACCACTAACCTATGGGTCAAAAGGCCATAACTGTGCACCATGCATATCACAATAAGCACATAACAATTTATATATAATTAAAGAAAACAATATATAACATATAGGGGACACGACCATCGTGCGCTACGACGGGGGGGTCCAAGGGGGGGTCTCCCCCCCTGGCATAAAATCTCTGAAACAGTTTCAGAATCATACATTTTAATCCACCAAAACACCCATAATAACAAATCATATAATACCAGTTTCGATTTAATCATATTAAAACGAATAACAGTACACCCAGAATTTATCATATATTTCCAGTTTCGATTAATCATATTAAAACGATTCTTCATGTTTCTAATCCGATTAGAACAGTTATATTGTTATTCCATCGATTAAAGATACGATTAACATTATCATCATATATATTACCAGAATATACATACAACGGAATATCATATATTCAATTTCATATCGGTAAACATGCATCATCATATATCATATATATCGAATACAAGTAAAACACGTAATCTAAATTAATCGTTTCGCAAGTAGCTCTGATACCACTGTAGGGTTTCGGCACAGAAACGCACAGCGGAAATTAAAATTTTAAAGCAATTTCCGAAACCCTAAAACAGGATCCATGCGAAAAATCAATTAATTAAGAGGTTTAGAGATTATACCGATTATGAAAACGAGAGTCTGAAATCGACTGCGCCTCGAATCTCCAACGCAATACAAACCGACTGCGTCTCTACGGTATCCACACGAACGCTCCGCGAATCGTCTTACGATCTGCAGAAGAAGGAATCGCGGTACTAGCCACCAAGGATGAGGATTTTCGGAACTATTTTCTCTAGTCTCTCTCTAAGAGCGGCTAGGGTTTTGTTTTGACGTAAAAACCTAAAGTCTGATATACATCATATATATAGCAGTCAGGAGGAATTAATCAAAACATAATATTATTAAAATCCGAATTTATATATATCTTAATTAAGTCTTACTTAATTAATATACCTATATATAAATTATCCTATTAATTTAAATTCGTAATTTAAAATTATATCAATCATATTGACATATTTAAATCTTTACAATTTAAATTAATTTCCTTTTAATTACGTTCTTTGTGTGTGACCCTATAGGTTATTATTACGTTGGCAATAACCTTAAAATCATATTATAAAGTTATAAACAGTGAGCGGCATCTAGTAATGCATCACTGCTACCCAAGTAATAATAAGATCGATGATTCGATGCAACCTTTTCGTGACCAATGTTTCAATGTAATTTAATCCTTTTAACCTTAATATCCTAGATTAAACTCGAGTCATGGAATGTGTCATACTCTTCATAATTTAATCTGAGTTTTCTTGATCAATGAGTAGACTATATGAAACAAATCACTATTTGAGCATGGCCATGCATTTCATAGTCCTACTCAATCAAGAGGCCTATGGATATCACCTATAAAATATAGGATGGTTAAATTCCATCTAGATCACTCATATTACTCACACGATTCATAATGAACCCAATAATCACCTTTATAGTCCACCCTATTAAAGGTGACATTTGATGATATCAAAGTACATAAATTCTCGTGTAGTAATATAGCGGTTTCAGGTCGGAGGACCATTACATCATTGTCACTATGAGAATTGCTAATGACACTTCGCATAATGCTCCATATAGAATTCTCATGGTGGGTCTGTCCAGTACATTGTTCTCTAACATGTACCTATGCATTGACTTAATATCTCATATATTTATGACCAATGAGATTTGGTCATCAGTCAATCCACATACTAGTCTCAATGCATCATTGTTGTCCCATCAACAATGATACTCGACTAGGGACATTTAAGAACAATGATACTAATTGTAATTATATAATCTCATGTTCAAGTCACATACTTGAAACTATATAATTTGTATCACTATTCTAAGGAATTTTATTATGTTAACAATTATATTACGCAGTAATTAAAACCATAATAAAATCATTTATTTATTCAATCAACAATAATATCAAATGTTAAGCAATTACATCAAATAATTGGCCTCTAGGGCATAAACTCTAACATAAACTTGATGTTCGCTATATTTTATCAGTTTAACACTGTTGAAGGCTAATGATAATTTATTTGGCATTATCTTAGTCATAATATTTCTTACTGGGCTAGTTGAGCTCACCATTTCTTTCACTGTTCTCTTCAGGAAATGAGAATATAGCTGAGACGAGTCGGGGAACGGAGTGATGGACCAAATGATAGTATTAGTAGTCCTCACTATTCTATTAAATAGTGTGACAATAATTATAATGAGGACTCCTTTTGAGTTTGTATAGTCTCTAGTAGACAATAATTGTATTCAAACTCACAGTTATGTTTTGTCGTATTGTACACGACAGTTGTATTAGTAAGTTGTATTTGTATTATGTACCATGTATCTGACGACCCAAGATGGGTGATGTATACCTAATTTTGGGGGCGTCACAGTTGGTATCAGAGCTTAGGGATATGATCCCTGGCTAAGATGTGAGAATAGAACTAGGAGGGGACAGACGGGAAATTCCTTCGCTAGTATGACCTACCTAAGTTTATTTGCATGGTATTTAATTGGTAGGTCAGAATATAAGGATAATATATGACATATCAATTAACTTTTGTTTTGTGGCAGTATCTGAAAATGGCATCTGAGAATGTTGAGAATAACAATGGAGCACAGGCGACTGTTGATTCACCACATGTCAATAATCAGGATAATGTGTATCAGGAAGGTGACAATCCTCATGCAAACAACATCACTGACCAGATGATGAATGATGGAATGTTCAGAAGTTTTATGCAGTTTATGCAACAGCAAGCGAGAGCGGCTCCTGTTCAAAATATAGGTGGAAACATTGAAAACTCTCGGACGGTCACCGCTAAACAGTTCAAGGAGCTGGGACCACCGGAGTTTAAGGGAGAGCCAAAACCACTTATAGCGAAAACATGGATAAAGAAGATCACCAAGATATTTAATGTCTTGGGATGCTCTGGGGAGCAAAAGGTTCCATTTGCCGCCTTTATGTTGCGAGGAGAGGCAGATTACTGGTGGGAATGGATTAAGCGTACTCAACCTGCCGCATTGAAGATGTCTTGGGAGAAGTTCCAAGAGCTGTTCAATGACAAATACTTTCCCCAAAGTGTTCGACACATGAAGGAGGTGGAGTTCATCAAATTGGAGCAGAATAATATGACCGTGTCGCAGTATGAGGCTAAATTTGCTGAGTTATCCCGGTTTGCGTCTCACTTGGTGGATAATAAAGAGCGAATGACGCGAATGTTTTTACGAGGTTTGAAACCTGAGATACGTCAACATCTTATTTCTCATAAACTGTGTTTGTATTCAGATGTTGTGAATAGGGCTCAGTTAGTGGAGCGCAATAACGAGTCAACGCAACCAAAAGAGAGCAGTTGGCAAAATGATAATACCAGTGAGAGCAGTCATCGAAGCGGTGACAACAAGCGTGGTGGGAATCAACAGGCCAGAAATGGTAACCACTTCGGTGGTAATCAGGGTCAAAACAATAAGAATGGTCATTTCAAGAAGAGGAGATTCAACAATGATGGAAAGACGTCTGCACCAGCACCCGTTGTTAAGGAAGGAGAACGACCACCTATCATATGTTTTAAATGCGGAGGGGAGGGGCACATCAGTCCAAACTGCGTGATGCTGTCTAAAGCATGTTATAATTGTGGAAGAGAATGTCATTTAGCTCGATTTTATCGTTTACCAAAAACAAGTTCAGCCAGGATGGAGACACCAAAGGCCGTCCCAGAAAAGTCAAAACCGGTAGTGCAAGGGAGAACGTTTGTTGTGACCTCCCAGAAAGCAAGGAACCCGAATGAGGTCATCACGGGTACGCTTATCATAAACTCTGACGAAGTCTATATTTTATTTGATACCGGTTCTACCCATTCTTTTATTTCTCCTACTTGCACTCATCGATTAAATTTGACTTCGGAGAAATTAGACTTTGACTTATCTGTTGAAACTCCATTGGGAGAAACCTTCATTACATCCACGGTTTATAAGTCTTATTTGGTTCAAGTTGGTACCCACACATTACCTGTCGTTCTGATTTTATTAAAAATACTTGCATTTGACGTGATTCTAGGGATTGATTGGTTAACTATTCATCATGTAAAAATTGATTATTTTCGTAAGGTTGTTAGCTTTCATATTCCTAATCAACCTATTATGCGAATTCAAGCAACAAAACCATTAAAATCAATCGCTGTCATCTCAAGTCATAAAGCTATTCGTTTATTGAAAAACGGATGTCAAGCTTTCTTAGCTCATGTCATGGATCTAAACAAAAATACGTCAGTTTTGAATGATATTTCTATTGTTAATAAATTCCCTGACGTATTCCCTGAAGAACTTCCTGGCCTACCCCCAGAGCGTGAAATTAAATTTTGTATCGACCTTGAACCCGGTACAAAACCCATTTCCAAAGCCCCATATCGAATGGCTCCTATTTAACTTCGGGAGTTAAAGATCCAACTGCAGGAATTGTTAGACATTGGCTTTATTCGTCCTAGTACTTCTCCTTGGGGTGCTCCTGTGCTATTCGTGAAGAAGAAAGATGGAAGTATGCGACTTTGTATTGATTATCGGGAGTTGAATCATTTCACCATCAAAAACAGGTACCCATTGCCACGTATTGATGACCTGTTTGACCAGTTGCAAGGAGCACAATTCTTTTTAAAGATCGATCTTCGTTCTGGATATCATCAACTGGAGGTTAGAACTGAGGATATTCTAAAGACGGCTTTCAGAACTCGGTACGGACATTATGAATTCTTAGTCATGTCCTTTGGATTGACTAATGCTCCTGCTGCCTTCATGGATATGATGAACCGGGTATTTAAGGAATATTTGGATCACTTTGTGGTCGTCTTTATTGATAACATCCTTATTTATGTGGAATACCCGAACCATATTATTGAGTTAGAACCAGACGAAATAGCAGAAGATTTGACGTATGAAAAAGTTCCTGTTCAAATCTTGGATAAGAAGGAACATATTCTACACTCCAAGGTTATACCTCAAGTCAAAGTTTTGTGGAGAAACCACGATGTTGAGGAAATGACTTGGGAGTTAGAATCTGAAATGAAATCAAGGTATCCTTACCTCTTCGACATACCAAGTACGTACCCTAATTTCGAGGGCGAAATTTCATAAGAAGGGGAGGTTGTAAGACCCCAACTTTTATAAATAAAGATGAATTTTCTATAAATATCATTTTTGAATATTATGGAGTTAATTTGATATAATAGTTGTGGGTAATATTTATAAATTTTGTAAAGTACGCAAGTTGTTATATAATATTCGATTGGTCGGGGAATATTCGTTTTAACAGGGAATATTCGTACAACGGCACAATCATTGGTGGACCCCACAACGGAATTATTGTCGGATTGAGAAAACGACAAAAATATTTTATTAAAAATAACGGCGAAAGTTTTACCATTGATACTGGTGAACTACTCGGTAGTAAAAGTACAGTAATACGTGTGGTTGCATAGTAGCACACGGTATTGATTATTAATACTTATGTGAGAAGTCACTCAGTTTGATTCAATTATTGTCAGTTAATAATATGAATTATTTAGCGATAATGAAGTTTTGTTTTATTCGTATTATTAACGTAATAAAACAGAAATATCTTTTTATATAAAACAGAATACTTTATTAAAGTTATTCTATAAATAGAATATATTATATTTTATTTAAAAGATTTTTCTTTAAATATGGACCGTCAGATTAAAGTAATCAATCTGGACCGTTCATGGATTAGTTACTATGCATTCCATTTTTCTATAAATAGCAGCTCAGTACTTCATTATTTCTTACGAATTCACTGAACTCTAGAGAGAGAAACTATAGAGAGAGAGAGAGAGAAGAAAAGTATTCTGCTACTTAACTACTTCCTTATTTCAGTTCTTCTTTAAAACGGTAAGGGGTGTTATTCTTTCTTATTCATGAAGAGAACTGTTGTTATTCCATTTCTTATTATTCTGTTGGAATAACCTGTATACGCGGTCTACCCTATACTTGGTGACATTCTTCTATTATTCTGTTGGAACATCCTGTCTGTGTGTTTTACACCAGACCTGGTTCCGTCTTTAATATTATTCTGTTGGAACATCCTGTCTGTGTGTTTTACACCAGACCTGGTTCTGTCTTTATTATTATTTTGTTGGAACATCCTTTCTGCGTGTTTTACACCGAACCTGGTTTCGTCTTTATTATTATTCTGTTGGAATATCCTGTCTGTGTGTTTTACGCCGGACCTGGTTCCATTATTTATTATTCTGTTGGAATAACCTGTCTGTGCGGTCTATCGCATGCATGGTGATTTCTTTTGTTATTCCATTCTTTATTATACTCAGTTGGTTAAGTTTTGACTTCTATACTCCATGAAATTTGTGGAATATCCGTGATAATTACGGTTCATCCAGTATCTTTTCATGAAAATATTCTTCTAAGCATTCTTGAATTTTACTCCATAAAGCAGTATCATGTTGACAATTTGGACGTTGTTAATTCTTGAACTTATTTTATTGAATTCTTATATCATTGTCATCATCCTCATGTTTATAAAATGTTGAAAGTCATCTATGACCTGTAGTGCATAGATGGACTTGGTATGATTATGACCAGGGATTATTCGGTATAATCATGACCGTAATATTACAAATGATGTGGTAAAAGTCCTCATTGGCCCGTAGTGCATTGATGGACAGTTGTTGGCATGATCATGACCATTAATGAATACACGAATATCCTTGGCCGTAATGCATGTGTGATTCGATGATGTGGATTATTTTATTAAGCTGAGTCCCAGCGATAACAGTGTTGAAAAACCTTTTAAATCATAGAAGATAGTAGATTTTATTTTCTACTTGACTCTTTTAATGGATTGCTTGTTCCGCTGTAGTTAAACTTGATGTTCGTTATATTTTATCAGTTTAACACTGTTAAAGGATAATGATAATTTATTTGGCATTATCTTAGTCATAATATTTCTTACTAGGCTAGTTGAGCTCACCCTTTCTTTCACTGTTCTCTTCAGGAAATGAGAATATAGCTGGGACGAGTCGGGGAACGGAGTGATGGACCAGATGATAGTATTAGTAGTCCTCATTATTCTATTAAATAATGTGACAATAATTGTAATGAGGACTCCTTTTGAGTTTGTATAGTCTCTAGTAGACAATAATTGTATTCAAACTCACAGTTATGTTTTGTCGTATTGTACACGACAGTCGTATTAGTAAGTTATATTTGTATTCTGTACCATGTATCTGACGACCCAAGATGGGTGATGTATACCTAATTTTGTGGGCGTCACAGAAGATTTCAGTTTCTGGTGTGATTTTTAATTCTAACCTAATCACCCTATTTATAGAAAAATGCTTAGAAGACCAAAGTAAAAAATTTAATATAATATTAATATATATATATATATATATATATATATATATATATATATATATATATATATATATATTAAATTCCTACGCACCCTCCTCTTTGGTCAACAAATCAGCCACACATGTTCCGAAGACAACAAAAACGTTTTTGTTAATTAAAACAATTAAAACTTCCAAAAATCAATTATTTCGGAACTTCGAAACTTCAATAATTCATAATAAATATCCCTTTTATCAGAAAAATTTGAATCTCGCAATTTTTTTTATAGAAAATTCAATTTTTTACAACTTTACAAAAGAAAATTTTTTCAAATTCCAAATAGAAATTGACCGAAATCTATAAACGGGCGATTTTACAAGCTATAATCAAATTTCAGTCAAGAAATAGGTCCACCAACATGTTTAACATGTTTTTAGTATTTATTGCAACAAAAATACTCCTCCTCCTCATTTACTCATATATACCACATTCATTATAAAACTATCATCATTATTATATTATAATAATATAATAAAATATTATTTTATCAGAAAAGATAAAATATCGATTTTCAACAATTGTCACTTTTAAAAAAATTTCTTCATTTATATCCACATAAAATTAATATTTTCCTCATCATATAAATCAATAATTAATTATTCACAAATAATATTACAGAATCACAATAGTGACAACCAGACAGTTCCCAGAAAAGAGGGGGCTTTTCAATAAGGATTTCTCCTTACTGGCGCACAATTAGGTGACCAAACCTCTCCTTAGACAGAACTTTCTAGACATTACCAATAATGTTATCTAATAATATTATTCAGATAATATGAATTATTGCTTCGATAATGGAAAATACTATGTAGTGACAATTATTGAAACAACAGTAATATAAAATATCAACGCAACAATTATTGAATCAATAAAATAAAATATTGAACAGTTATTACTGTAACAATTATTAAGTAGTGCCTTCTTACGTAAGAATCAATAATTGGTGCAATACCGTGTGCTACTGTGCAACAACGCGTATTACTGTGCTTTAACCACCGAGTATTCCAACAGTATTAACGGTAACAACTACGCCGTTATTTATAAACAACTTATACTTATCGTTTTCTTCATCCAATCGTTTTCCGTTATGGGGACCACAAAAGGCTGCGCCGTCGTACGAATATTTGCCGACAGCAAGAATATTCCACGACCAAACGAATATTCCCCGACAACAATGAATATTTTATAACAACTTGTTTATTTAAAAATATTTGCGCATTTTACCCATAACTAACCACATTAATCAAATAAACCCTTACTATTTCAAAATAATAAATAAATGAAATTCCATTTTATTAAAAAAAAATTCGGGGTCTTACATTGTCACCCATTAACAACTCCACGAAAAACACATTTTTTGCGATCTCACCGCAATATATCAACTGCCCAAAAGGCCCTAACTCAACAGCTTCAGATGGTAAATATACCATCGCATCAACAATTCAATTTGCTTGGAGTGCAATCGGGGGAGTTTGAGAATATTGGTTGTACGCAAAGAGATTTGTATAATCTCGAAAGAGATAAGCGCAATGAGATGAAAGAACATGATGAACATATGTTGCACGAGTTTTTAATGGGTGAACAAGGAAAGAATCCATCATTTTATTTCATAATTGAGTCAAATGATGAAAACATGATTACTCATTGTTTTTGGGTTGATTCAACCTTTAGACGGGCTTACAATTTTTATGGTGATGTAGTGATATTTGATACTACGTACAACACTAATCGGCATGGATTAATTTTTGCGCCACTAATGGGGGTTAATAATCATGGGCAAACAATAATATTTGCATGTGCATTCTTGCGTAATGAGACCATAGATTCATTTGTTTGGCTTTTCAACCAATTTTTGGAATCTATGTCAAGTGATGCCCCTAAGATGATCATTACTGATCAAGATCCTGCTATGACAAATGCAATTTCACAAACTCTACCAACAACATTTCATAGATATTGTAGTTTGCACATTTTAATTAAATTTTCTGAGAAGATAGATTCAGTTAAATATAGTGCTTACTATAAGGAGTTTTCAAATTGCATATGGAAATCAGAGATTAAGGAAGAGTTCGATTTGATATGGATAGAGTTGGTTGAGAAGAGTGGGTTAAATGACAACAAATGGCTACAATCAATGTATCAAATTCGTGCTAAATGGGTGCCTGCATATATGAATCATGTTTTCTCGGCTAGAATGTCAAGTAGCCAACAAGCTGAAACCTCTCACTCATTCTTCAAAAAATATGTTTTCAAAAATAATTCATTGGTGGATTTTATAATTCAGTTTGGTAGGGGACTTGAGCGTCAACGTCATGAAGAATTATTGGTGGATCACAAAGACATGATTGAGAAGCCTAAAATGAAAATGCTTCACGAGTTTTTGGTGCATATGGTTGATATCTATACACATGAAACATTTTTTAAATTTCAAGATGAGATGTGGGAAAGCTTGACTTTTAAATTTGAGCTTATAGATGAGGATGAAGATCACTGTGTGTACAACATTGCAAGAAAAAGTGGCGGTAATTATCCATTGCGGGAAATTCATTATGACAAGGTTAAGGATTTTGCTTCATGTACGTGCAAAAAATTTGAGAGCATGGGAATTCCTTGTAGACACGTGTTGGGATATTTGCACAAAATGCATGATTATGAAAGATTGCCAAGTCAATACATTTTGAGTAGATGGACAAAAACAGTTAAATCTGGGGTAGTCGTTGATGGTAGTGGCATTGAGATAACTGATAACAAGTCATAACTACTGAAGTGGAGTCAATTAATGCAACTAGCCTTAGATATGGTTGACAAGGCCCTTATTAGCAAAGAAACAACTAAGGTCTATATTGATGCTTTGAGTGGTGCATATGATAAAATTAATCAAATGATTAGTTGTGGTACAAGTTTTGTTGATACTGTAGAAAGAAGTCAAATTCCAAGTGTAGTTTCTTTAGGGAGTGGGGGTAGCAAATACTACAACGAATCGAGTCAAGTGCATGCAAAGGATTGTGGAAAAAGGCTTAAGGGAGGGAAAGAGAAAGTATTAGGGAGACCAAAAAAATCTAAAGCTAGACGGTGTAATGGGTGTGGTTTGGTTGGCCAAACACACAACAAAAGAAATTGTCCCATGCTTACAAATCGGTAAGAAATTTATAAATTTTGCATTTGTTTTCATAGTTTAACAGAAGTTGTATCTAATTGGATTTATTATAAGTCTTTTTTCTTGCAGGTATTCACCTTGTCATGACGGCGCAACTCCCAATCCAAATGTAGATAATGATAGTTATTCATCTCTAGGTGATTGTAAAAATCCTCTTATAAAGGATATTTTCATTATAGAGTTTATACTTAGTACTTAGTACTGCAATTTGATGAGATTTCAACTAACATTTTGCATTTCAGGATGAGATTTTGCTGCTGTTGAGATTTTGTTGCTGTTGCTGGGCTGCTAAGATTTTGGAAGGGACTGCATTCTGTATGATGTTATGTTAAACATGTTCCCTTTCCTAGAAAAGGATGGCAGAGTCTGTATACATAATTAAATGCATGTATGATGTTATTTCTGTGAGGGTGCATTTTCAGATTCTGCCTTTCATTTTGTCCTTGTGCAGAGCAGTGGATTACTGGCATTTTCAGTTTCAGTTTCTTATGTATAATAGCAATATTAGGATTTATGAAAGGAATTAGAGCCATTGTGTATTTAGAGCAATATTAGGATTTATGAAAGGATTTATAAAAATCACTTTCATTGTGATTTTTTTGGTAATTTCTGTGTGTCTGCTGCTCTGAGGAATCATGAATGAATTTGTGATTGTCAGAGATAGAGAGAGATTCAACATGAGGCTTTTGTATCAAACTCAAACCCGTATTACTTTAGCTCAAGAGTTTTCAAGTTACATGAATCATTCATTCTCTTGAGAATCAACTAATGCAGTAGGTGACAGGGTAAAAGTGCAAGACTGATATTCTCATTACCTCTGTTTGATCTGTTTACATATTTATAGGTTGATTCTTGAATTATAAGCTTGAGTCCAATACTAACCATGTGCAACAAAGTAGTAGAATTTTTTACTACTTGGTGAATAGACTGTGAGGCCATGAGTCCCTTTTAAGCTTTTTTTAATATAAAATAAAATAAAATAAAATTGCCTGATTGATAAAATTTTGATATTTTGTCCATATCCCAGTCTAATCCATCGAATTAAGTAAACGTTTTTTAGTTTTTGATGAATTTGCTTTATTCATTTACTTTTCTTGAAAAAACTTGTTGATAAAATAAATACGTCAAGTTTGTCCTAAAATCTGTTGGATTCTTTGATTCCTTCATCCCAACAAAGAAGAAAAAGAATCTGCCAATCCCACCACGCCCTCCTCAAAAAAAGAAAATTAAGAAATAAAGAAAAAATGGGAATGGGAGAAAAGAAGAGAGAGGCACAGCTCATGGCATATATTCCCCCCCCCCCCAAAACATAACCCCACTTATGTTTCGAGATATGGAGTGAGAACACAAGACATTCCAACAACTCCCCCGATTATAAAACACAACTCCAGCTGCCACACATTTTAGTCACACACAGACACCCATATTAATGTTACATTCCTCAACCATTCTCATCCAATTAACACAATGGCTCTACAGAATACACAAAATCAAGATATGAAAGTACCAAGCTCTTCGAATTAAAGAAGATTAAGTGATAGGAAAATCACATATTTTAATATGAAAGGAAAAGCCTCCCAGATCTTAACCATACTGGTTTGATTTCCTCTGTGTAATTCCAAATAGCAGTTCCCAACATCACAAAAATATTACAATAATTCCCAACATCACAATATTACAATAATTCCAAATAGCAGTTCCTAAAATCAGTGTCATTCCCAACATCACAATAATTCTTGTCCCTAAAAGATTGAAGCACCAATCTCATACATAACGTGTTGGTTAAATATTACAACCGATTTAATAACATTAAAAACAACACCGCATACATAACATTAACAATTATGACAAATCGTTGAGTTAGTTGCAATTGACGCATTTCAATCTTCATAATCGCTAATTCGTTGGAGTTGTTAGTATTCGTTGGATGAGTTGTTACATTTAAACGCTCGGATATGGCATTCTGCAACCTCCCTTGATTATGCAACACTCGAACATATTCGTCACACCAGCTGATGAAGTTACCACATTGCTGCATATTTTGGGACACAATAAATTTATTCACTTGTGTAAAAGAAACAAATATACAAAAATTGCAATACATAACTACATACCATTATTGGGCAAGAATAATAGTGTCTACCCGGATTCTTTTTCGATATTGAAAGTTTTATTATACAAGGGCCCATACCACAACGACATATGAACGGAGGCCATATGGATGTAGCAGTAGACGAATTTGATGACATATTTTCTATCAACAGACATGCATAAAAAAGAAGTGTCAAAAACCAAATAAATGCACATGACAACATAAATTTTAAGATGTAACAAATTAACTAGGATTAAAATTAGATAAGACTCTTTCTTATAATGAAAAGGATATTAGTTTTAGGAATTAATATAACAAAAAAAAAGTCTGACTATTTGCCCCTGATAATAATGACCATATTAGCACCACGTTTAGAAAATAAAATAAATTATTCAAGTAAAAACTGTAGAAATTGCACTTCTTATAAGTTACAACATTAAATCTTTGGAAGTAACTTACGTAGAGGAGGGGGCAGGGAGAGGGAGAGAACAGACATATAGATCTGTTAAGTTTAATTGTTTCTAAACCTTTCTCAAAGAAAATTTTTTAGGCAAGTTCACATAAAACTAGTGGGAAATCTATCCTCGCATAAAGAGAAGTTCACATAAAACTTAAAAGGTACAAGGTTAATGAAAAAGTCCTACTGCAAGGGGAAAACAACAGAATCTTAAAGTTATGAAAAAATAAGCTTTCTCATGACTAGTGCGTTTTGATTATATAAAGGACCATAACAGTAAAAAATTTAATCAAAAGAGATACATAAATTGTAAAATAGACATTTCGACAACATATATAAACAATAAAAGCAACAGAAAGACTTCATATACAAATAATGTTTATAAACTTTGCGAATGAGATTTTTTTATGAAACAAATAATGTTTATAAACTTTGCGAATGAGATTCTTTTTATGAACGAAAAGATAGGAATTTATTTACACAAAGATATGGCAACAAAAAAGGGTACCAACTACAAACAAACAATACAATTACCCAATTCATAGATATTAGAGAAAACTAATCAATTTACTTTATACGGTTCAACACATAATAAGAAGTGTGCACCCAACTTCAGAATGCAAATAAGATCAAATTTCATTTACTCAACAACTCAAGTAAATCAAACCATCATAACTTAATTTCCTACAGCACAAAATGGGTACTTCGTCTTCTTCTTCAGGATACCTCGTCTTTTTAGAACCAAACTAAAAACCCTAGCTGCTTCTATGATGGACCAATCTTAAAACCAAACTGAAACAAAATGGAAGCAGTGTTACCTCGTCTTCTTCAGGATCAGAAAGAATGATTTGCTGCTTCTATTATGCAAACCCCAGCTTCAAACCAGCAACTTAAAGGGGCTTTGAGAGAGAATCGGGGAAAGGGGTTTTCATATATTGAGGGAGAATCGGAAGATTGGGGATGGGTTTAAGGTGAGAGAATCGGAAGATTGGGGATGGGTTTGAGAGAATTGGGAATGGGTTTGAGGTGAGAGAAGAAGCAGCGAATTTCAGAGATTGGGCGAATTTCAATTCTAAGTCACACGGTTTCTTTTTTATGACCCGTTCAATTGCTTTTGACTCGCGTGTCCTTTTGGTCCGTTTGTTGGTCCGTGGAATTGGTCCGTGGCAGGTCTTGGCTGAAAGTATATATATATATATATATATATATATATATATATATATATATATATATATATATATATGTGTATGTGTGTGTGGGTGTGTTAGTGTGTGAAAATTATGTGGTGGAAAATTATATAATATATATTATAATAAGTTTTATTTTTTATGAAAGAATATAATATATTATATTTTATTACGCATAGTATTTGCATAGTATTTATATTGTAAATCATGTGAAATTTTTATTCTGCGTTTGTGAATCGTCCGAAATTCCACTGTGCAATCCGTGATTTTTCTTAAATAGTATCCTTCCATTCTCCTATAAATAGGATGCTTAGTTTAGAATTGAAAAACGCACCAGAATCAGAGAATTCTTCTTCTATAATATCGAGCGTATTACTTTAGAATTTAAGGAAGCTTTGAGTGTAGAAAACAGTAAAAGTTTTCCTCAAGAATATATATCCTCGCCCTACCAGTCAGAAGTACTTTCCTTTTAAGGTAAGGGATATTATTTTTGTTCAATATTCGTAAGAAATACTATTTTCTTCTATACTTTGTAGTATGTAAGCAATATTATTTCGTTTCAGATTCCGAATTGTACATTCCTTTTGTTAAAGTATTGCTTTTATACTCCTTAAAATTAGTAGAATATCTTTGAAATTTGTGTTTCATCTAGTATCTTTTCATGAAAATATTATCCTGAGCATTCTTGATCATTTTTAATCTTTTCATATCGAGGCACTATTCACGGGGTACTATTCCCGAAGTACTATTCACAGGGTACTATTCATGACAAAAATTGATTTTTTTTTCTGTCCAAATCATTTTTGATATAATATTATTCTTAAATTTTACTGCACAAAATAGTATCATGTTGATAATTTAAACATTATTGAATTCTGGATAAATTAAATTATAAATCTTTAAAATTTATCCTTACTTTCATTTAATTGAATTCTTATATCATTGTCATCATCCTCATGCTTATATTATGATGAAAGTCATCTTTGGCCCGTAGTGCATAGATGGACTGTTGATTGATATGATTATGACCAGGGATTATTCGGTATAATCATGACCTGTAATGTTACAAATGATGTGGTAAAAGTTCTCATTGGCCCGTAGTGCATTGATGAACAGTTGTTGCCATGATCATGACCTTTGGTGATAACACAAATATCTTTGGTCCGTAGTGCATGGAGAATTCGTGAATGTGATACTAATGAATATCCTTAGCCCATAGTGCATGGATAATTCAGTGATGTGAATTATTTATTGAGCTGAGTCTCAGTGATAAAATTGATGATAAACTTTTTAAATCATAGAAGATAGTAGACATCATGCTCTACTTGACTCTTCTAATGGATTGCTTGTTCCGCTACAGTTAAACTTGATGTTATTGTATTTTATCAGTTTAACACTGTTGATGGCTAACAATAATTTAATCTGTATTATCTTAGTCATAATATTTCTTATTGAGCTAGTTGAGCTCACCCTTTTTACTTTCATTGTTCTCTTCAGGAAATGAGAACGTAGTCGAAACTAGTCGGGAAATAGAGTGACGGTCCGAGATGGTGGTTGTAGTAGTCCTCACTATTTTATAAAATAGTGTGATAATAATTGTAATGAGGACTCCATTTGAGTTTGGATATTGTCTGCTAGACAATATTCGTGTAAAAACTCTCAGCTACGTTTTTGTCGTATTGTATAAGGAAGTTGTATTTAAATTATGTACAATATATTTGGCGACTCAGAATGAGTGATGTATACCTATTTTGGAGGTGTCACAGTTGGTATCAAAGCTTAGGAATATGATCCCTGGCTGAAATGTGAGACTAGAACTAAGAGGGGAGAGACGGGTAAATCATTCGCTAGTATGACCTACTTAAGTTTATTTATTATTTAAGTGGTCGGTCAGAATATAGGGATAATATGTGGCATGTTAATTAACCCTTATTTTGTGGTAGTGTTTGAAAATGACATCTAAAAATGTTAAAATACGCAATGGAGCACATGAGACCGTTGAGTCACCGATGATTAATAACCAGGATAATGTACATCAGGAAGGCAATAATCCTCATGCAAACAACAACACCGACCAAATGATGAATGATGGGATGTTCAGAGGCTTTCTGTAATTCATGCAAAATCAGGCGAGAGAGACTCCTGTTCAAAATACAGATGAAAACACTGACAACGTTCGGATGGTTACTGCTAAGCAGTTTAAGGAGCTGGGACCACCGGAGTTTTTGGGAAAGCCAGAACCACTTAAGGTAGAGACGTGAATAAAGCAGATCACCAAGATATTTGATGTTTTGGGATGCTCCGAGGAGCAAAAGGTTCCTTTTTCCACCTTCATGTTGCGAGGAGAGGTAGATTATTGGTGGAATTCTGTAAAACGTACTCAACTTGCCGCACTGAAGATGTTTTAGGAGAAGTTCCAATAACTGTTCAACGACAAGTACTTTTTCGAAAATATTCGTCACATGAAGGAGGTGGAGTTCATCAAGCTGAAGCAAAACAATATGACCGTATTGCAGTACAAGGCTAAATTTATGAGTTATCCCGGTTTGCATCTCATTTGGTAGATAATAAGGAGCGTATGACGCGGATGTTTCTAAGAGGTTTGAAACCCGAAATACATCAATACCTCATTTCTCACAAAATTGTGTTTGCATTCAAATTTTGTAAATAGGGCTCAGTTATTGGAGCGCGATAATGAGTCAATCCAACCAAGAGAGAGCATCCGATAAAACGATAATACCAGTGGTAGCAGTCATCGAAGCGGTGACAACAAACGTGGAGGGAATCAACATGCCAAAAATGGTAACCACTTCGGTGGTAATCATGGCCAAGACAATAAAAGTAGAAATTTCAAGAAGAAGAGATTCAATAATGATGGAAAAACGTCAGCACCAACACCCGTTTTTAAGGAAGGAGAACGACCACCGATCGTATGCTTCAAATGCGGAGAGAAGGGACACATTAGTCCAAACTGTACGATGCAGTCCAAAGCATGTTATAATAGTGGAAGAGAAGGTCACCTAGCCCGATTTTGTCGTGCAGTAAAGTCAAGTCCAGTTGGGATGGAACACCAAAGGCCGTCCCAGAGAAGTCAAAATCGGTAGTTCAAGGGAGAGTGTTTGTTGTGACATTCCAAAAAGTAAGGAACTCGAATGAAGTTATCACGGGTAAGCTAATCATAAATTCTTACGAAATCTATACCTTATTTGATACCGGTTCTACCCATTCTTTTATTTCTCCTACTTACGCTCAACGTTTAAATTTAACTCTGGAGAAAATAGACTTTGACTTATCTGTTGAAACTCCGTTGGTAGAAACCTTCATTACATCCACTGTTTATAAGTCTTATTTGATTCAAATCGGTACCCTCACATTACATGTCGATCTTATCTCTTTGAAAATACTTGCATTTGATGTGATTTTAGGGATTGATTGGTTAATTACTCATCATGTAAAAATTGATTATTTTCGTAAGGTTGTTAGCTTTCATATTCGTAACCAACCTATTATGCGAATTCAAGCAACCAAATCACTAAAGTCAATCACTGTCATATCAAGCCATAAAGATATGCACTATATAGTCATAATTATACAAATCAACAGTCCATCTATGCACTACGAGTCAAAGATGACTTTCATCACATTATAAGCACGAGGATGATGACATTGATATAAATATCAATCAACGAAATTAAGGATAAATATTAAAGATTTTTAATTTATCCAGAGTTTAAAAATGTCCAAATTGTCATCATGACAACTGCTTTGTGGAGTAAAATTCAAGAATAATATTTATGTATCAAAAATAATTTGGACAGAAAAGAAATTAATTTGTCGTGAATAGTACTCCGGGTGAATAATACCCCGTGAATAGTACCCCGACATGAAAAGATCAAAATTTAACAAGAATGTTCAAAAAAAAATTCTTGTAAAACAATACTAGTTAAAACGCAAATTTCAAGGATATTCTACTAATTTCAAGAAGTATAGAAGCAATACTTAACAAAATGAGTGTAGAATTCGAAATCTGAAATGAAATAATATTACTTACATACTACAGAGTATGGAAAAAAATATTATTTCATACGAATATTGAACAAAAATAATATCCTTTACCTTAAAAGGAGAGTATTTCTGACTGGTAGGGCAGAGATATTCTTGAAGAAAACTTATACTGTTTTCTACACTCAAAACTTCCTTAAACTCTAAAGAAATACGCTCAATATTATAGAAAAAGAATTCTCTGATTCTGGTATGATTTTCATTTCTAAACTGATCATCCTATTTATAGGAGAATGGAAGAGTACTATTTAAAAAAAATTATGGATGCATAGTAACTATATTCACCGGCACAATTCTTCGGTTGAAACTTTTAAAAAAAAGTAATTTTACTATGCTACACTATGCACACACTATACAGTACTATGCAACACTATGCACAATAAAATCTAATATATTCTAGTTTTTATAAAAAATAAAACTTAATATAATATATATATATATATATATATATATATTATATTAAGTTGAGATATATATATATATATATATATATATATATATATAAACAAAAATTGAGATAATTTTTTACTGACAGTTTTAAAAAATAGGTAAGTGAAGGTCCATATAATAAGCCAAATTTATAACAAATACTTCATAAAAATTTCCTCTATTTATCTCAATTCACTTGGCTTCACAAAACACATTTTTAATAACATTTTTTTCATCATTAATATTATAACTCACAATATTAACAACCAGATCATTCTTAGGAAAGATGAGGATTTTCGATAAGGACTTTTTTTTATTGACGCACAATTAGGTGACTAAACCCCTTTCCTCGACAGAACTTTCTAGATATCGTTAATAATACAAATAATAATATGAATAACTTTGTCGTCTCAATTATTGATTTAATAATATAAAATATTGTGTAGATGATACTATGACAATAATTAAATCAATAATGTGAGATACTATGCAGCAATTACTGTGGCAATAATTTAATAAAACTGAGTGACTTCTCACGTAAGCATCAATAATCAAAGATACTGTACAATATCGTGTGCTACTATACAACCATGCGTATTACTGTACTTTTATCACCGGGTATTTCAACAGTTAACGGTAAAACTTTTGCCGTTACTTTTAGAAAAATTATCTCTGTCGTTTTCTAACTGTGACAGTAATTCTTTTGTGGGGTCCACCAATGATTGTGCCGTCGTACGAATATTCCCTGATAAAACGAATATTTCCCAACCAAACGAATATTTTATGACAACTTGCTTACTTTGTAAAATTTATAAATATTATCCACAGCTATAACATTATATCAAATCCACACTTTATTATTCAAAAAGATATTTCGAGAAAATTAATTTTTTATTCATAAAAGTTGGGGTCTTACACATATTCCCAAACAAATAATAGAATATGTAGATCCGAAACGTTCTTTAGCGTGCCAACGAAAAAACAAGCCGCAATAGAAGCATCACATTCAAATTTGAATAATCCATTTTTAACAATTCATACACCGGAAAAAGTCTCACAAATAAAAAAAACTCCTAAACGGATAAAGCAAAATCTCCAAGAGATGATAATGAAATCTCCTCGCAAAATAAAAAAAAAAGTGGTCATCTCATTAAGAAAACAATTCTCACAAAATGATAAAACAAACTCTATAAAAAGGGACAATAATTTATAAGTAATGCTACAGACACAAACTATTCTATAAATATATTACAAACTGCAGATGTGGCACACTCCATCTCAGCATATTGATCAACAAATTATTTCAATATAGTATTCGGTTCCACATAAAAAGCTGAGATAGAGTATATCACATCAATATTTTGTAAAATATTTATATAATAATTTGTGTCTGTATCATTATTCATAATTTATTATATCAAAATAATTTATTCATAATTTGTGTCTAGAAAGTTTTGTTTTGATTCTGCAATGAAGTGAAGCACTTGTGCCTCTTAAAAATGCAATTACATGTTTTCAGCTATTAATTTATTTGCTCTATTTTATCACATGTCTGTTATGATGGATGCCTACTTACTAAAAAATTTAATTGATATATTGAGCGTCCGATATTAAGATCATGATATGTTATTAAAATAAAAATAATTTTTTAGTAATGTGTTATAGTTTGAACATTTTATTTTTAAAAAATGAACCCAATATTTGATAATTAACACATAAAACATTGAGTATCTAAATTTTTTTTGTTGCAACTTGGTCAGCCAGCTATAAGACACGTTCATAGATATTGTACGACCTTATAAACTGGATAAGGTTACTATAAAGTTAATTTCATCGTAAGTTGGTTAATTGACCAATTCAGTGCTGATACGCAAATAGATCAACTCCCGACATACATATCGACACTGTTTTGATCAATTAACTAAAATTAATTTCATGTTAACCCCTCACTTAGGTACAAGATCATGGCAGTCTTAAATGCGGATACTTGGCCTTTTAATCTACATAGCTATATCTTAGAGCTTTTTCCTATCGAAACACAAGTTATATCTTTAATGTTATAGTATAGTATTAATACTTACTTTTGGAAAGTCAATTTTAAATATTTCAAACTCAAAATTAACACGAATTCATTTAGTTTATGTTAATATAATTATAAATATTATAAATTATCTAAAAAAATATTATTATAATATTTATTGCTTTCAAAACTTAAATGAATTATGTTAATTTTAAATTTAAAAATGTCTTGAATTAACTTTTAAAAAGTTAGGGAATATCATATTATATAGTTTTTCTCCCCCCTTTTTCTTGGTTAAGAATTTTGTGCAAGTGAAAGAAGGTAGACTGCAACAAAATCTATCTCTATGTGTTTATGGTTGTTCATAATGAAGCAAGTATTAGGTAAATACTTAATTTTTTATTATTTAGTCTTATTATTATTGAGTTTTTTTTGTGTGTAAATGACCCAAAAGAAGTCTTTTAACTAATATATATATATATATATATATATATATATATATATATATATATATATGATAAAGATTAAAGAGGAATGATATTTTTCCATGGCATTATTTTCTATTCTAACATAAATATACAATTATATATATACTCATTATATATACAATTGTTTGCTGAACTATAAAAAACTAAGATAAACTTTATTTTTTTTTGACTGTGCGTGATAAACTTAAACATATTCTTACGTACGGTAAAAGAAGAGGTTTTGTCACTAGGCATAAATGATGGGTGAAAAAAATATTATATTATTATATAATCTCGTAAATATTAATTGACTTTAATAATGATCACAAATAATTGGTCTTTTGAATATTTTTCAATTCTTACTCTAAATATTGAAATAGCCATTGTCATATGGAGTACTACGCAATTTAAGTTACAACGTTCCTTCTGTTTTGCTGGTTTCAAGATTGGGCTTTGGATGTATGGAACTTTCTGGACGAATTTGGATGTTCAATCATCAAGACAGCTTTTGATAAGGGTATTACTTTCTTAAGGTAATGCTTCTGTTTGAAAATTTGAGTTTCAATCACTCAAAATGAAGATTCACTTCACTGCTCTTGAACAATAATATATGCATATAAAAACTTATTAAAGCACGTCAGAATTACAATAAGGAAACTGTTAAATCCACAACATAAAATGTTATTTCCACAACAAAAGTGTCGCTATAGATACTATAACGACGGTTTTCACCGTCACTATACATCTACAGCGACACTTTTGTTGTGAAAATAACAAAAAGTGTTGTGAATTTAACAATTCCCTTACTATAACAGTGAAGCTACATCATTTATTTGGAAAGAATTTACAGGAGACAAACAAGTTCAATATGGTTTGACTATTCTTAGTGTTGTTGAAAATTTAACATTATCTATAAATAATCTTATCCTCCTGCTATGTTGTCAAGAACAACTACAATCACGCACACAACCCTATAACAATATCTAATAAGATGGATGAATTTTAATGTCTTTAAGTTGGAAAGCACAAGCCAAATGCTAAATCTTGAAACTTAAAACAAACAGTCTTATTTCATCAATATGCAATTGTTTGAGAATCTAAGTCCCACTAAAGCATAAAGCTTGTAATTTGATAAAATAAATAAATAAATTATTTTATCAAATAGGACTATCATTTTCTGGACAGAGGGAGTATTGTTTTTGGGTTGTACATGTGACAATGTTCTTAAAATGTTGGTGTATTTGCAAGAAGATCTAGAGTCCAATCACAGTAGCTTCAGTTACTAAGCGTTCGATGTATCTACGCTTACATGGCTAAATTACTCATCAAAATACATAAATTTGGCATGATACATATAAGAAACATTGCACTTAATGCTGAAAGTCTGAAACCAACAGCAAATAAATATTTTTTATTTTAGAGAAATCAAAATCTACGGGAGAAAAAAATTTGATCTGTAATTTTGATTTTATGAAAATTTAGAAAAAAATTTGAAGGGGGACGGGATTTTGGTGAGTGCATCCGAGGATTTACCTTATGTGGCCAACTGACGCTTGATAGATTCAGCCATAGCGGCTTCATCTGCGGCAATTGACGGCTTCATTCGGCAAACTCACCGGTATACAACCCATATCTGTGATGCGCGACCATATTTATTTAGTGACGAAGAGATGCATCTTGATGTCGTCTAGGGTTTTGCACTGGCACAAATTATTATACTCTGCACCGGTATACAACCCATATCTATGATGGAGGGAAAGAGGCGCAACCCAAATTTGTGATAGAGGGAAAGAAAGTAACATAGCGAATATATAATTGTAGAGAATGAAATTGGAAGAAGAAGAGGAAAATAATCGAAAAAGGCCGAGAAAATGAAATTGGAAGAAGAGGAAAGGGAAAGAGGGTTGAAAGAATCGGAAGAGGCGTAAAAAAAGTAATCGACTTTTTCAATTGCACCGAGATGACTAATTCCAAATTAAGTGGGTTGACTCACCGAATTTTCAAATTAAAAGAATCGCTTGTCGTCCCTTTATATATAAGGGATTGATTACACTACATTGAAATACTAACTGTACATAATTAATCAGGTAACATATAACTAAATAAACGATGATAATCGAGGTGGTGGTGGAGAGACCATACAAGTTGAAGAAAGTAAACACAAAATTTGATATCATGTATGCAACTTAGCTTACAGGAAAATGGAAGTGAAAGATAACACGATGTTAAGCCCCCTTTACAAACAAGACTACAATGAAGGCAAAAAAGAAAAAAGACAGATGAAACAGCAATTGGCAACCCAAAAGATGCAAGCCAATCTTTAAATCCAAGAAGATGATCTACAGATTCTGTTAAATCCCAATTATTCTCTGTAATCTATGTTTTAGGGTTTCCTTCCACATCCTGTCAAATGTCAGACAGTTCTGAAACAAATGATGCATAAAATAACAAAAATTCAAATTTCATTTCTTTTTTAAATGTTCAACTCTATCATAATAACTGATAGTGTACTGTTTACATCTTTTCCGCGGTTCACCATGTTATGTTTTCAGCTTAGTATTGCTTCTCAAGATTGATTATTTCAAATAAGTTGGGAATTTATTTAACATGATGTACTTGGGAAAACTGCAATAGCCACTTATCTGGCATGAAGGTGATAACAACAGTTTCTAAGCCAAATGAGCACAAGATGTAGCAGTCTTGGGCATAAAATTTACTAGTGAAACTAAGTTACAGATGAGTGCTTCAACTCGAGTTCATGAAATGCATCTGGCTTTGTTATTGCTGACAGTTTCCTAGCCAAAATGCAGTCACATCTGTTATTGCTGACAGTATCCCGACCAAAACGCAGTTACATCTTTGGTAAACGAGTGGAAGGTTCCGAAGGAACATCTGCACTTGCCTGCCAAGAGAATTATACAAACAAAGAAGGGCAGTGCAATGTCAAGTTGAAAAAGCCTTGCAGTAAAACAAGGGACTAAAAAAATGGTAGAGCAAAATTGATGTTGCCAGAGCAATAAATGTTGCTACAACAATTATAAAAATGTCGTTAAATGTATAGTTGCTCTTGCAGCATCATTTACTGTTGGCAATATCAACAACCTAAAAATACGAGGAACAGGTCCACTGTGTTTATATAAAGATGTGACTCCACAGTAATTTGGATGGATCAAAACTCAGATCCCAAGCAGTAAAATCAGAAAGTTAGATTGGTAAACCTTTTGATGATTAAACACTTCATTTTCCTCTCTTTTGTCTAAAAAAACACTTCACCAAATGAATAAAGTTACCGAAATATTTTAGAGTATTTGTACCATGCATAAGAAATGATATAATATTGTCAAGTTGGTAGATATCTACATACAACAAATGCAGGTCATGTTATTAATGGTGATGATAGTGGAAGTCACACTCTCAGTTTCAATAGTTTCTACAACATATAAAAAGAAAATGTACTTCCTCAGAGGTAACCGATGCATATGAAATAAAAACATAAACCAATTTAGTTATGGATGGAATTAAGAATCATAGCTGCTACCCAAGATAGTGTCTCACCCTACTTTATTTGTGGCAATGCTATTATCACAAACTTATGTGCAAGTCTGTATATGCAAATGCATAGACACCAATATCCAGACTGTGTTACTTATCATTAACAAGCTGGTGAAGACAGAAGCTTCCTTCCAGAAAATTGCATTTTTTTTAGATGTCAAAAAAAAAAAGATCCACAAAATGAAGACTTTCCATACCTCTAGATATCTTTTTAACATTGTCGTAGTACTGAAATTAAAGCCTTCAATTGATTCTCCTTTCTTACGTGATGCATGAAGTTGCTTTCGAACTTGGGAAGCCAAAGACTGCATTTTAGTACACCAGAGCTCAAATGACATTCATGATCGAGGACAGAACATTTTGGAAAAGCATAGAAATGTAGAGAAGCTGTTAGAGAAGTTTATTTAGCCAGTACTCACTCTCATATGTATATGTGTTTATATATATATATATATATATATAGAGTCCGGATCTTAAGCTCACTCCTTATCCAACTCACCCGAGCTCACCCCCCTTTAGCAATGGACCCGGCGACGGTTCGGTCATACAACCGTCGTCTATACTTTTAGCGACGGACAACATATAGCGTCGCTAAAAGTATAGACGACGGTTGTATAACCGAACCGTCGTCGAGTCCGTCGCTAAAGGGGGGTGAGCTCGGGTGAGTTGAATAAGGGGTGAACTTAAGATCCGGACCGTTTATATATATATATATATACACACACACGCGCGCGCGCGCGCGTAATGTATTTTCTGGAAATCCTCTACAAGAATCAATACCTTTCCCAACTCAACTCCCCACTGGTCAAAAGAATTGATTCCCCAAATGAAGCCTTCCACAGCAATTCTGTGTTCATAAATTGCCAATAACTGAAGAAAAGAGAGTAAGAATTAAATGCTGATTAAGAAGGAAATCAAATTCATTGACCCGTGTGAACTGCAATTGCAATAAGAATGCCATATCTGCACTGAACTTTGCAAAGACTGACATCCACTTTATGCATATCTAAGAATGACAAAGACACCAAACATATAGGGTACCTAAGAACTTGGAAAAGGCAAAGGAAGACAAAAATAAATATAAATGAGAAAAACTATCTTAATGCACATAAATTAGTACAAATACTCATATCCCATGCTATCCCATCCATAAGATTACATAAAGGACTAATCATGCGATAAAATAGTCCATAACGGTATGTATTAAATTAGGACAAATAGTTTTATCCCATCCATCAATTTTGCAAACAAACATAACCTTAATGTGAGTAAAAACTCTCCACTTCGCTGTGTGTGCAAAGAGAGCGAGAGAAGAGAACACAAAAGTAGATCCACAAGCAGCACAGATCCAGTTACACATCATGGAGAACATGTATAGGCATTATCACATCCAGTTAAATAAAAAAAGACTCGAGGCACATTTCACATCGTAGTTATACAGGTATACTTACACTTAGAAGTTATGAATTGCTCCACAGAATTTGAAAAGTTTAAATGTGATAGTTAACTTAAAGAGTATACTAAACTAAGAAGTTATGCTTGAGTTATGCAATGCTTCACAGAAACTGGAATTTTGGATTAATAATTAACTGAAAGTACCAAACAATTTCTGAATTCCCTCTACAATTTGAATACTTAGCTAAGCACTTCACATGATTGGACCTTTGTTTTAAAAAAAATTGATTGAACCTTGAAACTTCAGGCCACTGGTTCTGGTGAACTGTGAACTTACAGACTTTAGTTATCATCCGTCTCTTTTTTCTTTTTACCATATAAAAGAAAAAGATTTTCTTAAAGAGTAAAAAGTCCTTAATCGTCTTTGAACTTCTTGGATAGTTCCATACTGCCATTTGCTATTAAACACGTACGGACATCTTCAAGGCAAAAGAAAAATTGATAAGAAGAAAAGAGGGGTTTAAAAGATTCAAACCTGGCCAATATTATATGCATTCAAGGATGGAAGTAGGAGACTGAGAGAAGGTCGATTGCCAGAGAATGTCTGTTAAAGGTAAGGTAACTGTCAATCTACATCCAATTGTAAGCAGCAGAATGCATAATGTACAGTGAAAGAGTATCACCTTGTGAGGAATTAGATGCTGCTCAACATTCTCACTACGCAACTGTTCTGGGGTCTGAAAGAAAGCATATTTTGATCAAGTATTTTGGTACTAAAGTGGAAGCTTCATTGATATAGCAGGCGCATTTAACAAATCCTATGATAAGAGGACAAATCTATGCTATTAAGTACGACTTGAAAATACAGCGCATAGTTTCTGATATACAAACATACATATAAATATACATATATATATATATATATATATACATAAATATGTATATATACATATATATGTATATGTATAATATCATAGGGTAGGACTGCAACTGAACTGAGTGAACATTTCAAAGATCAATATATCATCATGCAAATTAATAATTCAATAATGTAAGCATTTATATCTTGAAAAGCTGTAGAGAAAATCATCAAGATTACTACATAAGAAGGCTGGTCGTCCTTTATTCTGTCTTTTGTTTTCTGTTCATTTGTATCCTCTTTTTTCTTTATTTAGACCAAATGGAAGGTTTGAAACTTTTACAATTTGGAAAGTATGACGAGCATTTTTGGGATTGCTTAAAAAGAGTGATTAATGCTTTTGTTTGATGCTTTTACTTGTAAGTTATAAGCAGTTTTTGAAAAAGAAATTTGTGTTTGGTAATGAATATGTACTTAATAGAGTAAAAAACAAGAAAGTGTATGGTATTGAAGAAATTGTTCATCATTTATTTCCATAGAAAATGACCAAAAAGGATATAATAGTATAAAGTAATAAAGCAGGGCTAGGTAATGAACTTGGTCAAACCTGCTTATTGGATATATGCTTATAAGCAGGAGCACCAAATTGAAGCTTATGTTTATTTCCATAAAAAGTGCTTATAAATAGTTTTAAAAAGCAGTTTACCAAACACTTTTTGCTTTTTAAAACTGCTTATAAGCAAGTTTGATTGCAATCCCAAACATCCTCTAAGATTTAACTGTATCAGCATAAACAAAGAAAAAACTATCATCCCAGGAAAAAGAAACACACATTTTACCTTCCCATAAGCAAGAGCATCTGCCTGTGCAAAAAAGTTGGACATGAGCTCATCATGATTGTTCACTACTTCTCCTGTAAAATAAATTTCCAATAATGTCAAAAATGAAATAGACCCTCCCCCCACCCCCCAAAAAAAAACATAAAAATCAGAGCAACAAAAAAAGAAGAGCAAAATAAATAGTAAAAGAAAAGAACTTGGTACCTTTGAGATACACAGGCTGCTGACTCTTCACAACCCCAATAAAATCACAAGGAATAATACGACCCTGGAAGTTCCAAGCAGATGGTAATAAAGATACAACTTTCAAAAACTATGGGCAACTTTAATGGAACAATTACCGGGTGCCCTGAATATTCTTCTATATAAATTCATGGTTTTTAAGTAAATTCCAAGGAAAATCCTTATAAAATTGTCAAACAGTTTTCCAGACAAGACTATTTTTCAACATTTACCACCCTTAGACAAAGTGTTGTTTCTGAACCTCAAAGAAGCACCAGCTGAATCTAAAAAGGAGAGTTCACTACCCATCTCTTTTCCAATATAAATAAAATATAAGAAAGATTTTGAAATAATGAACACAACAAGTACAAAGAGCAAGATTCCATAAAACATTGCATCCAGCTGCATATAATTTAGTTGATCTTTTAACATACGAGAACAAAAAATTACTAATACCAAATATAGATTACCTGGTGAATTAATTGGTAAAAGCTGTGCTGACCATTTGTTCCTGGTTCTCCGAAATCAATTTCCCCAGCCTCAAAAGGAAGGGGAACTCCCTCAATCGTGACCCCTTTCCCATTACTCTCCATACTAACCTAAAATGGTTTCAATATTGGAAGGGTATAAGAATATTCTAAAAAGTATTCCAACAATATGTGAAAGGAAAGGGTATGGTAAACATGCCTGTTGAATATGCGGGGCAAATTTCTCCAAGGCTTGAGAGTAAGGTAAAATGGCCTGGAAAAATGTGTGATATTCAATGTATGGCACAACTACTAAGAATAAAGTACTTCAGTCTTCCAAAGAATGTCACTTTTGAGTTTTATTCTTCAAGTGAACATGAATATTGTAATACAATCATTACAATCATGTTGAGTCATATATGCAATAAGTCTCGCAGCAAAAATTAAACTCACAAGTGACATTCTTTGAAGGTCAAAGCGAGGATTATTAATAAACATAAAAAAAGAGGCAATTCAAACAGTATTTGGTAGACTTTGTACTGCACTCACTCTTGCAGGATACCCAAGAAACGAAACATTCCATATGCTAAACAAACCCAAAAGTACCTGAAATGGTCACGCCATATCATTAACTGATAAACATAGACCCAAATAACTGATTTTGGACTCTCAAAGGTAGATCATCTTATTCCACTGAGAAACATAGATCCAAATGCAGTGGCGTAAAATCTAGGATTCAGTATCCATTATTTGACACCAGAAGAAAAAGTTTATCACAAAACAAATAGTAATGCATGCGATAGATATTATAAAAGATAATTTAATGGCACATCCATCAAGTAGAACAATCAAATATAAAGAAAAGGTCAAGTCAGTGGGGGCACATACAGGTATGTTTTTCTCAAAGGGCGTTGAGTAAAAGTGTTGATCAATGCTTGAAGCTCCCTTCAGGAATCTTAAAAAAGAAAACAAACAATTTAACCATCAATAAAAGCTAATTGATGCTGAAACATATCACTATAACATAATTCTAAATGAAGAAGTCAAAATCATTGAGATAATAGATGCACAGCAATCATAAATTTGGACATTGCACCTTAAATCAAGATAGTATAATTGATAAGAAGAGCACCATAGATTAAATTCCAAAAAGAAGAGTATCTCTTCTAGTTCTCAGATATTTTAATAGTCCTACAAGAGACTTAACTCTGATTCTAAATACAGACCAAGTCAAGCAAAAACAGCTTCATAATTTCATTTCAATACCAAGATACTAACTCTGTTTCATAATACAGACCAAATCAAGCAAAAACAGCATCATGATTTCCTTTAAATACCAAGAACATCAAGTGTTCATTAATGCAATCTCAATCTTATATGTGGAAACAATTAAATATTAAACTATTCATCAAGGTAGCTCGAACTTCATTTAGTACACAAGGAAAAGAAAAGGACAGACAGAAAATTGGAGTCTCAAGAGACCACCTGAGGCTTCATTTTCGTATATGAGGTGCACAAAAAAGTACAGGACTTCTAGTTTAATCTATTTAAAAGTAATAAACACTAATCACAACAAATAATTTCCAGATTGACTGCTGAAAAAAAAATCAACAAAATATTAAGTAACTGATATCTTCAATCAGAAGAAAGTTTCAGGTTACCGTACTTCTCAATAACAAGAAAACCATATTGGAGTGATAAAGGCAGCACACCTACAGCGCTGCAAACTGAAAATTGTAGATCAAAAAGATTAATCAAGCATCAGAATGACAACAAACTTTTCAAGAAAATTGATTAAACATACCACTATATCGGCCTCCCACCCAGTCCCAAAATGCAAAAGCATTTTTAGGATCAATGCCAAACTTTTCCACAAGCTGCATTGAAGAAAAGTAAAATATCTTTAAAAAATGGCATAAGTGGCTAACTAATTAAATTAAAATCTCTAAGCATTTATATCATTAATCAACTTGTTATACTTGGATATTTTGCAAAAGTGTACTGCCATGAAAATTATATGAACAAAAGTGAATCGCCTACAATGTGTACATGCATACAATCAAAGTGTGTTTAGGCATCGCGAGAATTAAAAATGATCAAAAGATGTCTTGTAAACCAATGAAAATTATTTTCATATTTCTTTTCTTTTATTATATCTATATCACAAAGAACTGGCTGGTTTGGTATGACATCAGCCGACAACACCCATCCCTTCCATAGTTCTATTGCAAATACTTTGTGTTACAACACGTTAGGTCGTGATTGCTTCCATTGGATCATCTGTATACACAACTGAAAATGGAAGCAATCAGAGAAAACTGAAGGATCGATTATAATTATAGCGCTTAGCAAAACATGAGTTCCCATATATGAAGGAAAAGCATAGAAAAGAGAACAGTACAATCCAAACACAAACTATAGTACCGATCATGGCTGCAAAAAATCATAACTCAAACCCCAACCAATACAAAGGAGTGGGGAACAAAAGACAGGTGAAAGGTTAAAATAAAGAGAAAAAAAGATGTATCATCCTCGGAAGTAAAAAATTTCTATGCGACTGTTTGTTGGTGTGGCAGGAAGAGTTACATACTTGCAAGATTTATATAATGAGCATGTTACACCTAAACCTAATAAGTAATAACACATATGTATGCCTCCATAAATACACCATTACATAGCAGGCATTGCAAATAGATGTAAGCAGATTCACCCTCCCTCAATAGAAAAAGGCATTCAAATTTCCTTTTTGTGCACATTTTTTACCCCATCTAAGCTATTTAAAGGACTAATAACATTGGGCATAAACTCTGTACCTGATCAAACATATGTTATGCTTGAGAGGTATTAGGATACTGTTAACCTATCTCATATGTAAGAGGTACAAGGAAAGAGATGTTTCACCATGAAAAAGAAATTTGAAATGTAATAGTCATTAGTCAGGACACAGGCCAAAGAATTATTTCTTTAAGCAAGAAACTCAATCACATATCTACTCTGGGACACAAAACTAAAACAAAGTTAATGAATACGAGCATACACATAATTTTTTAAGCACAGCAGATGTTCAAATCAGCTGCTTCAAGAGAAACATGAAAGTAATCATACCGTAAGATTAGTACTGACAGCAACCATATGCTTTGCAACCGCTTGAGCCCTGGATAATATGAAGGACAATTGTGTTCAAAAGAGAGAGAAAGAGATTCAATGGTCTAACTCACATTCACGGTTATAAACTCAAAAGTAGTTCCTAAATTTAGCAATGAATAAAAGCAAGATTTGCAAGCAAAATACAATGATGTCCAAACTTCCTATAATATCCGCTGGAATATTTCCAGATTATATGTAAATGTTAATCGGATACAGTATAGTCAAGGGAGACAACAACTCCCCCTACTTCCATTCAAGGAAAATATTGTTGTTGTAGCAACATTTGTTAAATTGTTATGGTCAAAGCAATAGTTGCATCATGAATTTATGATATTATATTGTGCTCAAGGATTGTACTTTACTAAAGAAATAACTACAAGTCTACAATTGCTCAGCAATGTCATCTCCCTCTCTTTGTACACACACTGACTTGCTTATTCTTAAATTTGATTTCGCACATTTAACATCAAATTAACCAAATCCCATTTATTATTCTCTGAATGAAATTATCTTTTCAACCTATACAAGTAATACAATCACAACTATGTCCCAACCAGGACTTGAATGTTGCATCTTCCTCCTTTGAGGGTGCCACACACTAGCTTTGAAGCTAAAAATAAATTCTGAACAATGAGAGTGCCGGTATTTTAACGAATGACCAGTTCATTATAGCACTAACCCCAACGCGGATGAGATCCATTCCCTCAGCGTCCGAGCATTCAACATAGTTTCAGCGGTTGTAAAGGTTTTTGAAACCACAACAACTGCAAGTAAAGCAAGTAAACACAAATGAATACAATAACAACCCCCAGTGGTCCTAATAGTGCATAAAAAAGTGCTTTTTAATAATATCTGAAGAGTAAATACGTGATAACACAAAGTTACCTAGTGTAGTTTCAGGGTTCAAGCCTGTGATATTTCTGGCGACATCTATTGGATCAACATTTGCTAGACTGTAAATAAATGCATAACAGGAAATAAGGGCTAAGATAATATCAATTCTATGCCATAAACTTCAGTGTTGTATGCATGCGTGAGAATCATGTTAAGTGCAACAGTCTATCACACTGCAAGACGTAACACTATTATGGCAGCGCCACCACTTCCCTCCAACTCCACAACTCACAAGAAAACTTATTAACAAAGGTGAAAGCTATCAGAAGCACCATCAGCACTTGTGCTTGCAGACACGCAAGGAGAATATATATGATACACCTGAAATTTAGCTTTCCCTTATTCCATTAGAATGATACATGAATGTTTTAAATCATTTATATTATATCCCTTCAACAAAAGAATTCATTTTATTAGGGCCATATGCTGTCTCGTGAAAGTATTCAATTCATTGTAAGAAATAACCACCACTTAACCTGTCGTTAAACACAATAACATAAAATTACAATTTACACAACCTTCGGACCAACACAAGGTGTTCAGGGTACACGTGCTACACCGTGAAACAACTTAAAGTCAAAAAATTATAAATATGATGCAGTAAGAAAGCTATTAAGAGCTTAGTTAAGGATTTTCAGTCACTAACGAGAACTACATATCATTGAAAATATGTTGATATAAACTTACAAACGCAACTGTCGTCCTGCTGCATATTCAATAGCCTCTGGATCTGTAAGTTGCCAAAAATTAATGGATGAGTATTTTGGCAGGGCTTGCGCTTGATAGGGTTCAAAAATTAATGGGTATAACGAACAAAATACAATTACAGTAAGTAAATAACTTATTTACATCACATGGATGCAGATTGGAGAGCATTAAGTCCACCTGTTTGAAGAGCTGTATGCACAAAGAGAGGACCTAAGAAGCTGCCACCAATACCAATTGCAATAACATCTTTCAATGCTTTTCCTGTAGCTCCAACCTACCAACATTTGCATTTTAGCAAACATTTAGGCTGTACACAAGTAATGAGATCACATACACGTTAGAAGTTTACCCAAGAACCACTGCGGACTTTCTCGGAGAACTCCCGAATCTTGTCCAACACTTGCCACACTTCAGGGACCACGTTCTTGCCATCACTCTTTATAACTGCATCCCTTGAAGCACGTAGAGCTACATGAAGGACAGACCTATTCTCCGTGCTGTTTATCTGTAGGTGTCACCCAAAATAATTCATGATGATCAGATATTTGGACATTGTCCCAGCCCAACCAAAAATATCAAAATTATATGTAGAAATTCTATTGTTTATTGACAGGTAACTGTAGAAATTTGAAGGCAACTATACTAACAAAGTAACAATAGACTCGGTCTCGTAACAAAAAAGCAAGATGACATCTGTAGGAGAAGATTTAGGAATTGCAATCTTCTAAGAAAATCAAGTGTCCACTATCTCACAAAAAAAGGTATAAAATTTAATGAATGCCAGATTGATTGATACCGCAAAAGGTTATTCATTGTTAGAGTAATGATGATATGAATAAGTTAAGACCACTTACACGCTCCCCATTAAACATACTGGTGATCTTTTGTTTGAGGCGAGCTGCCTACATTAGAAAACCGGAACAACAATTAGAATTACCATATCATCCACACCCCTAAAAAAAATAGGGAAAAAAGAGAGAGCTAATTGTACACCCACCTCTGCCAATTTGAAGAGTTTGTCCATAGTTTCAACAGTGGCACACTGCCTCGAGTAATCCAAGAATAACCCATCAAAATCACTGAAAATTCACACCCAAAAAAACAAGAAAGCCCAAAATTACTACGAATTTTTAAAATCTTTCCTAATCCAGAACTTAGTGAAAAAGGACATACACCATCATTGACTTGCAGCGGTCAGTATCATTCATCAATTCGTGTAAATGGGTCTTTTTAATGTCCTCTAAGTGGGCCTGTCCATGAATATTTATGGTGCAAAGTTCAAATCAAATGTTACATTCAACCGCATTTAATAGCCACCATTTTTATGCTAAACACAAAAATTAAGTGGTTAAGTTGTTACCTTCAAATCCTTCCACGGCTGTGCCTCGCATATTAGAGTGGACGACGCCATCTGCAAACAATTTCAAAGGCTATTTGGAGGAATTTATTTACCAATTGAAAATGGTAATCAAAGTTCAAATACAGGGATATAAAAGATCGGTAAACAAACCTGTAGAAATTGGATGTGATCACGGAGAGATTGAGAGATTTAGGATGATGAACTAAAAAGTAATGACCTCAAGCTCGGCTAATAGAAGATCAGTATCCACTCAGACGTATAATACGGCGTCGTTTGTTTCTATTCCCTAGTCAATGATGATGCGAAAACTATTCCGCTACCGGGATTCGAACCTGGTGTACAAAACCAGGGGCGGATCCACAGCATGCACCATGCAGGGTGGGGCCGTGGGCAACGACCCTACTAGATTTTCTTAAAAATGTTGCTTGGGCCCCTGCTTTATTGAAATATTTTGATTAGACCCCTCCAATTTTTATATATTTGTGTTCCATAAAATAGTCGTATTTGGCTTCTTCTTATTTTTGTTCCACATAAAAGTCTTTTTTTATTAATAGTAGAATAAAATGACAAATATTCTCAAATTTTTCATCACAAATTCATTATCATGTCACCACTATTAAATTATCAATTTTTTTTAAAAATTTAATATGCAACAAAATATATTTTTAATATTAATAATTTTGCTAATGAAATTATTTGTTTGAAATGGATGAAGTATATATTCATCCATGCATATGTAAATGTATCCTATATGTGTATATATATATAATATTCTTCTTCTTTTTAACTATTCTCTTTTTTATAAATGTGCATGCCCAGCCTAAGGTTTAACATGTATTATATAATAATATAACTATTAATAGGTGTACAAATATCGATAAATATAAAATCATTTTAAAATTAATTTCTTATCGTTACTTTTTTACTATCATGCGTAGCACGACATTATCACTATTAAATTCTAAGCTACTATTAAAAACACATTTGAGAATGCAAAATTATTTAAGAGAACCACAAATTATTTATACATTAAATTTATTTAGATACATATGAACAATTACAAGCATCACAAACTTACAGAAGCATAAACCTTTACATATACATGGTGAGAATTCCCTCATGGTACCATATATAAATACCCAGAAGAATTAGAATACCCAATCTCCATGTGCAGTAGTTTTATGGACACCCATGCTCTTGGGTACTCCCACCTGGATAAATGCATCCACCATAACCTAAAATTCACATTCAGAAGATAATTAATGACCAAGTTTAGAAAAGGAATTAAACAAGTATCTAATCGAAGTGATACATTTCAGCTTTAGTTCAATTTTTATTTTTTTTTATTTTTTTGGGAACCTGTATTATTACAATTTAATTTAAGCGATACATTTTAAATGTAACAAATAAATTTTATAATAGTGAGGCGTCAACAATTAATTTGATAAAATTCAAACAATATAAATTTAATTATTATTATTATTATTATGTTGCAAAATGGAGAGTAGTTGAATATAGGCAGGACTTACTAGGATTAGTAGATGTAAGCATTGCTGTTTGTGAGAAATCACAGTTCCAGGGATTCCTCCCTGCAGTTTGGTAGAGGAGATTCATGGCATAGGTAGCATGAGCCACCACGGTGTTTGGTTCAAAACAAGCTCCACCTGGTTGGATTGGAGAGCAATTTATGACAAATGCGCAAGCATAATCCAGATTGCCTTGCAGTTGGATTTCTGATACACCTGGCTTGGGCACACACCAAACACCATTCTTTGGGGCTGGTGATGGAGATGGAGTTGCCGGGGTTTTTGGTGTTGATGGGGTCTAGATAGAAACAGAATGATCTTGTTAAGCATGTAAAAACATGAGTAGTATCAAATACGATTTACAACAAGAATGATGGACTCACATTACCCATTCGAATGACTTTGTTTTCAAGAACCCATTGGTTATAAGATTGTTTAACCATTTTGTTGTTTATTGTGAACCATTTTATATTGTTTGATCCTCACCTGACTAGTCTTAGAAAGGCCAACATCGTAGGCCATGGTTAAATCAGGCTTGAAAAGACCGAATGATCGCTCGGAGGCTGGTCCAGGTTTCAAGTCCTCATCAAACAATGCAAACAGATATGTATCCACTGATTTCCCTGGCATCAATGGAGTTCCCACCATAGACCTAAGGTGCGCTATCAAATTGCCATTGTAAGCCTTTGCATTCTCAATGCTTGGCCCGACCTCATTGACGTCTCCGTTATACGGCCAGCCTGTTTCCGCAATCACAATTTCAACTTCCTTAAATGCCATGGAGTTCAATGCAGATCCAACAGCATCAACCTACAAATAATTGAATTTTAGTACAGGATTTTTCTGCACATTTCTCAAATGAACTTAAATTAAGCCTCATATATTTTGTTTGTTTTTCTCATTCCACTAAACTTAACCCCTCTATTCCACACTCACATAAATGTACTGTGAGAGTAATCTTGTTTTCTAAAATTAAATTTAAATTATTTTTGGGACCACATTAAGATGTGAATTAAGAGGTAGATTAGTAAGATGCAATCAAACGTGCGTTCATGCCGAAATGAAAATTGATGAAAGACTGCTTACCTGAGCATCAAACATGTTGGTGTACTTAATCTTGGTGCCCGAGTCGACTCGTCCCGAGTTGGGTTGAAACAGGCAAAAAGCCAGAGTCTCAGGCCTAGGATCACTTTGGTAAGCAAAAAAGGGATACGGATTGATGGTAAAAGGCGAGTGGGTAGCATTATTAAACTCTAACAAACCCTTCAGCAAATCTCTAATGCTCGGATCAAAACTCCCAGACGACGGCGGATCAGATTGCTTCAACACAGCCATGGAATGGACCGTTGAGACCTTAATTTTCCCGTCCAATGAAGCCGAATTCAGGGCATTTTGGACATTCTTCATCGCTGGCAACAGCTGCACCATCAAATTCCGGTCGCCGGAGGTCATGACTTCATTCCCTACGTTGATCAGAATGATCCTGCTGGAAGGGTAAAATGGAATCACATTGGAATTAATCCATCCTTTGGCGAAATTCGGGTCGGATGCCATTGCGGGTATGTCGCCGTTCGACGCGCCAATAGCGATTCCGATTCCGGTATTTGCAAGTGCTTTAATGATTGCTGGGTCGGCACCGTACAAGCGTACCTTCTCGATTGCAGTGGACTGTAGCAGCTTCGCTGCCTCCGACGGCGGTGGGAGGTTGTCGGCGACTTGGCCGTAGTTTATACCAATGAATGGTTCCGCCTCTGTAAATTACAGTGGAGTTTAAGTTCAAATTTCACTTCAAATCATTAAATATGTGCGGATTTGTTAACGATTATATTAGAAATGGAAAAAATAGAGAAGCATTATATAGAATATAGAGAGATAGATATACATGTGAGTGTATTTATTGATTGAAGTGTCAAGAGACTGGCTTACTAGCGAAATGGGTGGCAACGTGAAGGAGGAAGAGAAAGAAGAAGGCTGAACCGGAAGGAAGAGTGATCACCATAACTACTGGAAACTGGAAATTATAAGCTCTGTTTTTTCTTTCTTTCTGCTCTGTTTTTTGAGGAAGAAGAAAAATCCCCATCCCCATATATAATAAGTAAGTTTTGGGTTAGTTCACATTTCTAACCTCGTCTCCGACAGAGTCAAAATCAACATCCCATTCGAAACAAGATATAGAGATTACCGTGGTAACGGAGCAAATTGTCATTCCAACTTAACTGACATGGCATGGCAAAGATTATCATGTTATGTTATTTTAGGGTGGACTGCAAAAAGGAGGACAAACTTCAGTATAATTCCTTCACAAGTAATGCTATAAACATAACAAAGAGAAAAGTATCAACTTCTTTAGATTCTTAAATTTTAGTGCGGGTCATTACTTTCGAAGATGAAAAATCGATTCTCTTTTCGCTACTATCTTGAATTAATACAAAGAGAATTGTACGATTTATTAGAAAGCAAGTATTTTGAATAGAATAAAATAAAATTTGGTACATTGATTTTCAAGGAGTGAGTGAATACACCATGTGGCGATTAAATTTTACGTAAATAATCTATTATATATGATGATGATTGATGTCTATTTCTCTTATTAGGATTTATCCGTCTCTCTCTTCCTAATTTTAATCTCACATCTCAATCAGAGATCATAGCCCTAAATTTTAATACCAATTGTGACGCCCCCAAATAAGTATATATCATTTATTTTGAGTAGCCAAATACATAGTACAAAATTTTAATACAAACTTAATTATACAACTTTCGTGTAAAATACGACAAAACATAGCTGAGAGTTTTGACACGAATATTGTCTAGTAGACAGTATCCAAATTCAAATGGAGTCCTCATTACAATTATTATCACACTATTTTATAAAATAGTGAGGACTACTACATCCACCATCTCGGACCGTCACTCCATTCCCCGACTAGTCCCGGTTAAGTTTTCATTTCCTGAAGAGAACAATGAAAGCAAAAGGGTGAGTTTAACTAGCCCAGTAAGAAATAAAAAATATTATGACTAAGATAATGCATAATAAATTATCGTTAGTCTTCAACAGTGTTAAACTGATAAAATACAATAAATATCAAGTTTAACTGCAGCGGAGCAAACAATCTATTAGAAGAGTCAAGTAGAGCATGATATCTACTATCTTATATGATTTAAAAAGTTTATCATCAACTTTATCTTTAAGACTCAGCTCAATAAATAATCCACATTACTGAATTATCCATGCTCTACGAGCCAAGGATATTCATTAGTATCACGTCCACGAATTATCCATGTACTACGGGCCAAGAATATTCGTGTAATCACCAACGGTGATGATCATATCAACAACTGTTCATTAATGCACTACGGGCCAGTGATGATTTTTACCACATCATTTGTAACATTACGGGTCATGATTATACCGAATGATCTCTGATAATAATCATACCAATCAATAGTTCATCTATTCACTACGACCAAAGATGACTTTCATCACAATATAAACATGAGGATGATGACAATGATATAAGAATTCAATTAAAAGAAAGCAAATGATAAATGTTTAAAGATTTATAATTTAATTTATCCAGAATTCAATAATGTCCAAATTGTCAACATGATACTTCTTTGTGGAGTAAAATTTAAGAATAATTTTGTATCAAAAATGATTTAGACATAAAAGAAATTAATTTTTATCATGAATAGTACCCCCGGGTAAATAGTATCCCGTGAATAGTATTTCGGGAATAGTACCTCATGAATAGTACTTTATGAATAATACTCGTGAATAGTACTTCGTGAATAGTACCGTATAAATAAATAATACTCATGAATAGTACTCCGACATAAAAAGCTTAAAATTTAACAAGAATGTTCAGAAAAATATCCTTGTGAAACGATACTAGATGAAGCGCAAATTTTAAGGATATTTTACTAATTTCACGGAGTATAGAATCAATACTTTAACAAAATAAGTGTAGAATTAGGAATCAGAAACGAAATAATATTACTTACATACTACAGAGTATGGAAGAAAATATTATTTCATACGAGTATTGAAAAAAAAATACCTCTTACGGATAAGAAATAAATAACATCCCTTACCTTAGAAGAAGACTGGATACTGGAATAGTGAAGTAGCAGAATACTCTTTTTCTTTCTCTCTATAGCTTCTCTCTCTATAATTGCTCTTGTGAGTCTTAGTGAATTGTGAGAATGAAAGAATAATGAGTTTCTATTTATAGAAAAAAGTAGTTTTGATAATTGCACGTTTAGGGGCTCAAATTATTATAGTATAGTGTCTTCATCTTTACCTCAATTTTTAATTTAGTCCTGCAAGTATTATCAATCTTGCACCACCTCCCCTAATAGTACATGCATGTGAATCAATAGTTTTATACATGTGAACCAATAGTAATTTGCATGTGAACCAATAGCATTTTATTACTCATTTATCCGATTAATTGTCCGTTTGGTCAATTTAACATCCAGAAATTAATTATTATCGAAATAAATGTTGATTTCTACTAACACTAATAATCTTAACATAATAAAAATATTTTTATCAATAATTTCATCTTTAATCAATACGAACTTATTCATCATTAATATTATAACTCACAATAATTAACAACCAAATCATTTCCAAGAAAGATGGGGCTTTCCGATAAGAATTTCTCCCTATTGGCGCGCAATTAGGTGATCAAACCCCTTTTCTCGACAAAACTTTCTAGACATTGTCAATAATACAAATAATAATATGAATAACTTTGTCGTCTCAATTATTGATTTAATAATATAAAATATTATGCAGATGATACTGTGACGCCCCCAAAATTAGGTATACATCACCCATCTTGGGTCGTCAGATACAAAGTACATAATACAAATACAACTTACTAATACAACTGTTGTGTACAATACGACAAAACATAAACTGTGAGTTTGAATACAAAGATTATCTTCTAGAGAGTATTCATACTCAAAAGGAGTCCTTATTACATTTATTAACACACCATTACATAGAATAGTGAGGACTACTAACTAATACTATCATTCGGACCATCACTCCGTTCTCCGACTTGCCCCAGCTACGTTCTCATTTCCTGAAGAGAACAGTGAAAGAAAGGGTGAGCTCAACTAGCCCAGTAAGAAATATTATGACTAAGATAATGCAGAATAAATTATCATTAGCCTTCAACAATGTTAAACTGATAAAATATAATAGACATCAAGTTTAACTGCAGCGAATCAAACAATCCATTAAAAGAGTCAAGTAGAAAATAAACTCTACTATCTTTTATGATTTAAAAGGTTTTTCAACACTGTGATCGCTGGGACTCAGCTTAATAAAATAATCCACATCATCGAATCACCCCTGCACTACGGCCAAGGATATTCGTGTATTCATTAATGGTCATGATCATGCCAACAACTGTCCATCAATGCACTACGGGCCAATGAGGACTTTTACCACATCATTTGTAACATTACGGTCATGATTATACCGAATAATCCCTGGTCATAATCATACCAAGTCCATCTATGCACTACAGGCCACAGATGACTTTTAACATTTTTTTTAAACATGAGGATGATGACAATGATATAAGAATTCAATAAAATAAGTTCAAGAATTAATTTATCCAAGAATTAACAACGTCCAAATTGTCAACATGATACGGCTTTGTGGAGTAAAATTTAAGAATGATCATGAGAATATTTTTATGAATAGATACTAGATGAAGCGCAAATATCAAGGATATTCCACTAATTTCATGGAGTATAGAAGTCAAAGTTTTAATCAACTGAGTATAATAAAGAATGGAATAACAAAAGAAATCACCATGCATGCGATAGACCGCACAGACAGGTTATTCTTAACAGAATAATAATAATGGAACCAGGTCCGGCGTAAACGCACAAACAGGATATTCCGACAGAATAATAAATAATGGAACCAGGTCCGGTGTAAAACACACAGACAGGATATTCCGACAGAATAATAAATAATGGAACCAGGTCCGGTGTAAAACACACAGACAGGATATTTCGACAGAATAATAATAAAGACGGAACCAGGTCCGGTGTAAAACACACAGGCATGATATTCCAATAGAATAATAGAAGAATATCACCAAGTATAGGGTAGACCGCGTATACTGGTTATTCCAACAGAATAATAAAGAATGGAATAACAGAAGTTCTCTTCATGAATATAAAAGAAATAATATTTCCTACGTTAAAAGAACTGGATATTGGAAAAGTGAAGTAGCAGAATACTTTTATTCTCTCTCTCTATACTTTCTCTCTCTATAGCTTGAATGAATTCGTGAAAAATAATGAAGCCATAGGCCTCTATTTATAGAAAAACTGAGGGTGGCTCTTGGTCTTAATGAAGGGTCAAATGACTCTTGGTCTTAACGAAGGGTCAAATAACTCTTGGTAATATTGAAGGGACAACTACTATTGATGAAAGTAATTACTATTGACCAAGGTAAATACTATTGACGAAGGTAATTACTATTGACCAAGGTAAATACTATTGACCAAGGTAAATATTATTGATGAAGGTAATTACTATTGACCAAGGTAAATACTATTGACCAAGGTAAATACTATTGACGACGGTAATTACTATTGACGAAGAGACTCTTAGATGATGACATATGACCCCCCATAAAAATAACCAAACTTACCACAACGTCTCAATTATTGATTTAATATTATAACATATTATACAGATGATACTATGACAATAATTTAAGAGATATGATGCAGCAATTACTGTAGCAATAATTGAGTATAGCTGAGTGACTTCTTACGTAAGCATTAATAATCAATACCGTGTGCTACTATGCAACCACGCGTATTACTGTACTTTTACTACCGGGTAGTTCAACAGTTTTAACGATAACACCTCAGCCGTTATTTTATAGAAAGATAATTTTTGTCGTTTCCTAACTACGACAATACTTCTGCTGTGGGGTCCACCAATGATTGTGCCGTCGTACAAATATTCCCTAACAAACAGAATATTCCCCGACCAAACGAATATTTTATAACAACTTGCTTACTTTGCAAAATTTATAAATATTACCCACAACTATAACATTATATCAAATTAACTCCATAATATTCAAAAATGATATTTATAGAAAATTCATCTTTATTTATAAAAGTTGGGGTCTTACAACCTCCCTTTCTTATGAAATTTCGCCCTCGAAATTAGGGTACATACCTGGTATGTCGAAGAGGTAAGGATACCTTGATTTTATTTCAGATTCTAACTCCCAGGTCATTTCCTCAACATCGTGGTTTCTCCATAAAACTTTGACTTGAGGTATAACCTTGGAGCGTAGAATATGTTCCTTCTTATCCAAGATTTGAACAGGAACTTCTTCATACGTCAAATCTTCCGCTATTTCGTCCGGTTCTAACTCAATAATGTGGTTCGGGTCTTCCACATATTTGCATAACATGGACATGTGAAAAACGTTATGAACACGAGACATACTTGGCGGTAAAGCGAGTCTATAAGCCACAGTTCCTACTCGATCGAGGATTAAAAATGGATCGATGAATCGAGGATTGAGCTTTCCTCTCTTTCCAAATCTTGTAACTCCTTTCCATGGAGCAACACGTAAGAACACATGATCTCCTACATCAAATTTTACGTCCTTTCGATGAAGATCAGCATAACTCTTTTGTCGATCTTGTGAGGTTTTTATACGTTGTCGGATCGTTTGAATCTTTTTTGTAGTCATACGTACCAACTCCGGTCCCAACAACGTTGCTTCACCCACCTCATCCCAGCATACTGGAGAACGCCATTTTCTTCCATACAATGCTTCGAATGGAGCCATGCCAATACTTGATTGATAACTGTTGTTGTAGGAAAACTCCACCAATGGTAAGAACTTGTCCCAACTTCCCTTGAAGTCAAAGACACAGAGTCTTAATAAATCTTCTAGAGTTTGAATAGTCCTCTCTGATTGTCCGTCCGTCTGAGGATGATATGCTGAACTAAATCGTAAATCCGTACCCATAGCTTTTTGCAAACTAACCCAAAATCGTGAAGTGAATCTTGGGTCTCGATCAGAAACTATGGATACTGGCATACCATGCAGTCTTACAATCTCGTTTATGTACATACGAGCAAGACGTTCAAGTGTATAAGTTTCTCGTATCGGTAAGAAATGAGCAAACTTGGTCAATCTATCAACAATGACCCAAATCGCATCTATACCTTGAGAAACCTTAGGAAGACCGGTAACGAAATCCATGGTAATGTGCTCCCACTTCCATTCTGAAATTTCAAGTGGTTGCAATGGACCTTTTGGTACTTGATGCTCCGCTTTGACTCGTTGACAAGTTAGACACCTTGAGATAAACAACGCTATCTCTCTCTTCATATTGCTCCACCAAAATGTATGACGAAGATCATGATACATTTTGGTACTTCCAGGATGGATTGCAAACGGTGTGTTGTGCGCTTCCATCATGATTTCATACTTTAAATCAGGGTTATTAGGAACACAAAGTCTGGAGTTGAATCAAAGTATTCCTTCTTCATCGATTCTTGCTTCCGGCATAGCACCTTCTTGCACTTTCTTCCTCATACGCATCAACTCCAGGTTTGTAGCTTGAGCAGCTTTAACCTTATCGATTAAAGTTGGTTCTACTCGTATATTCGACATCATCCCATGGGTCCCTGGAGTCTTAAACTCTATCTCCATCCTTTGCAAGTCACACAAAATGGGCCTTTGCGTTGTTAATATTGCACTTGTACCCGTATATGATCTTCTACTCAATGCGTCAGCTACCACGTTCGCTTTTCCAGGATGGTATTGAATGGTATGATCATAATCTTTCAACAGTTCAAGCCAACGTCGTTGTCGCATGTTGAGTTATGATCCGTAAAGATCTCCACCTTCTCCCCATACAAGTAATGCCTCCAAATTTTAAGTGCAAAGACAACAGCTGCCAACTCTAGATCATGAGTAGGATAATTCCTCTCATATTCCTTGAGTTGTCTTGATGCATAGGCTATGACTTTTCCATGTTGCATGAGAACGCATCCCAACCCTTTGCTCGAAGCATCACTGTAGATGACAAATCCCTCCGAGCCAGATGGTATTGTTAGAACAGGTGCTGAAATGAGTCTCCTCTTGAGTTCTTGAAAACTCTGCTCACATTCTTCGTTCCAACCGAACTTTGTATCTTTCCGAGTCAGCTGAGTTAATGGAGTAGCGATTCGAGAAAATCCTTCCACGAATCTCCGATAATAACCAGCTAGACCGAGAAAGCTACGTACTTCGGTTACTGATTTAGGTTGCTCCCAGCTTTGAATTGCTTCAATCTTTGCCGGGTCAACAGATATTCCATGACTTGATACTACGTGCCCAAGGAATGCTACCTCTTCCAGCCAGAACTCGCATTTCTTCAACTTGGCATAAAGTTTGTATTCACGAAGCTTTTGGAGTACCAGCCTCAAGTGTTACTCATGATCTTCACGGCTTTTGGAATAAACAAGGATGTCATCGATAAAGACGACCACAAAGTGATCCAAATATTCCTTGAATACCCTATTCACCATATCCATGAAGGCAGCAAGAGCATTAGTCAATCCAAAAGACATAACTAAGAATTCATAATGCCCATACCGAGTTCTGAAGGCAGTCTTTAGAATATCCTTAGTTCTAACCTTCAGCTGATGATATCCAGAACGAAGATCGATCTTTGAAAAGAATTGTGCTCCTTGTAACTGGTCAAACAGGTCATCAATACGTGGCAATGGGTACCTATTTTTGATGGTGACATGATTCAACTCCCGATAATCAATACAAAGTCGCATACTCCCATCTTTCTTCTTTACGAACAGAACAGGAGCACCCCAAGGAGAAGTACTAGGACGAATAAAACCAATGTCTAACAATTCCTGCAGTTGGGTCTTTAACTCCTGAAGTTCAATAGGAGCCATTCGATATGGGGCTTTGGAAATGGATTTTGTACCGGGTTCAAGGTCGATACAAAATTCAATTTCACGCTCTGGGGGTAGGCCAGGAAGTTCTTCAGGGAATACGTCAGGGAATTTATTAACAATAGAAATGTCATTCAAAACTGACGTATTTTTGTTTAGATCCGTGACATGAGCTAAGAAAGCTTGACATCCGTTTTTCAATAAACGAATAGCTTTATGGCTTGAGATGACAGCGATTGATTTTAATGGTTTGGTTGCTTGAATTCGCATAATAGGTCGATTAGGAATATGAAAGCTAACAACCTTACGAAAATAATCAATTTTTGCATGATGAGTAGTTAACCAATCAATCCCTAGAATCACGTCAAATGCAAGTATTTTTAATGAAATAAGATCGACAGGTAATGCATAGGTACCAACTTGAACCAAACAAGACTTATAAACCGTGGATGTAATGAAGGTTTCTCCCAATGGAGTTTCAACAGCTAAGTCAAAGTCTAATTTCTCCGGAATCAAATTTAATCGATGAGCGCAAGTAGGAGAAATAAAAGAATGGGTAGAACCGGTATCAAATAAAGTATAGACTTCGTTAGAGTTTACGATAAGCTTACCCGTGATGACCTCATTTGGGTTCCTTGCTCTCTGGGAGTTCACAACAAACGCTCTCCCTTGCGCAATCGGTTTTGACTTTTCTGGGACGGCCTTTGGTGCCTCCATCCTAGCTGAATTTGTCTTCGGTAAACGACAAAATCGGGCTAAATGACCTTCTCTTCCACAATTATAACATGCTTTGGATGGCATCGCGCAGTTTGGACTGATGTGCCCCTCCCCTCCGCATTTGAAACATATGATAGGTGGTCGTTCTCCTTCCTTAACGACAGGTGCTGGTGCTGATGTCTTTCCATCATTGTTGAATCTCCTCTTCTTGAAATGCCCATTCTTATTGTTTTGGCCCTGATTACCACCGAAGTGGTTACCATTTCTGGCCTGTTGATTCCCTCCACGCTTGTTGTCACCGCTTCGATGACTGCTCTCACTAGTATTATCATTTTGCCGGCTGCTCTCTTTTGGTTGCGTTGTCTCGTTATCGCGCTCCACCAACTGAGCCTTATTTACAACATCTGAATACAAACACAGTTTATGAGAAACAAGATGTTGACGTATCTCCGGCTTCAAACCTCTTAAAAACATCCGCGTCATTCTTTCTTCATTATCCACCAGGTGGGACGCAAACCGGGATAACTCCGTAAATTTTGCCTCGTACTGTGACACGGTCATATTATTCTGCTCTAATTTGATGAACTCCACCTCCTTCATGTGACGAATACTCTCGGAAAAGTATTTGTCGTTAAACATCTCTTAGAACTTCTCCCAAGACATCTTCAGTGCGGCAGGTTGATTACGCTTTATCGATTTCCACCAGTAGTCTGCCTCTCCTCGCAACATAAAGGCGGCAAAGAGAACCTTTTGCTCCTCGGAGCAACCCAAGACATCAAATATCTTGGTGATCTGCTTTATCCATGTTTCAGCTACAAGTGGTTTGGGTTCTCCCTTAAACTCCGGTGGTCCCAACTCCTTAAACTGTTTAGCGGTGACCGCCTGAGAGTTTCCAGTATTTCCACCTACGTTATGGACAGGAGACGCTTTCACCTGTTGTTGCATGAATTGCATAAAGCCTCTGAACATTTGATCATTCATCATTTGGTCAGTGTTGTTGTTTGCATGAGGATTGCCACCTTCCTGATGCACATTATCCTGATTATTGATATGTGGTGAATCAACAGTCGCCTGTGCTCCATTGCTATTCTCAACATTCTCAGATGCCATTTTCAGATACTGCTACAAAATAAAAATTAATTGATATGTCATATAGTATCCTTATATTATGACCGACCAATTAAATACCATGTAAATAAACTTAGGTAGGTCATACTAGCGAAGGAATTCCCCGTCTCTCCCCTCCTAGTTCTATTCTCACATCTTAGCCAGGGATCATATCCCTAAGCTCTGATACCAACTGTGACGCCCCTAAAATTAGGTATACATCACCCATCTTGGGTCGTCAGATACAAAGTACATAATACAAATACAACTTACTAATACAACTGTCGTGTACAATACGACAAAACATAAACTGTGAGTTTGAATACAAATATTATCTTCTAGAGAGTATTCATACTCAAAAGGAGTCCTCATTACATTTATTAACACACCATTACATAGAATAGTGAGGACTACTAACTAATACTATCATTCGGACCATCACTCCGTTCCCCGACTTGCCCCAGCTACGTTCTCATTTCCTGAAGAGAACAGTGAAAGAAAGGGTGAGCTCAACTAGCCCAGTAAGAAATATTATGACTAAGATAATGCAGAATAAATTATCATTAGCCTTCAACAATGTTAAACTGATAAAATATAATAGACATCAAGTCTAACTGCAGCGAATCAAGCAATCCATTAAAAGAGTCAAGTAGAAAATAAACTCTACTATCTTTTATGATTTAAAAGGTTTTTCAACACTGTGATCGCTGGGACTCAGCTTAATAAAATAATCCACATCATCGAATCACCCCTGCACTACGGCCAAGGATATTCGTGTATTCATTAATGGTCATGATCATGCCAACAACTGTCCATCAATGCACTACGGGCCAATGAGGACTTTTACCACATCATTTGTAACATTACGGTCATGATTATACCGAATAATCCCTGGTCATAATCATACCAAGTCCATCTATGCACTACAGGCCACAGATGACTTTTAACATTTTTTTTAAACATGAGGATGATGACAATGATATAAGAATTCAATAAAATAAGTTCAAGAATTAATTTATCCAAGAATTAACAACGTCCAAATTGTCAACATGATACGGCTTTGTGGAGTAAAATTCAAGAATGATCATGAGAATATTTTCATGAATAGATACTAGATGAAGCGCAAATATCAAGGATATTCCACTAATTTCATGGAGTATAGAAGTCAAAGTTTTAATCAACTGAGTATAATAAAGAATGGAATAACAAAAGAAATCACCATGCATGCGATAGACCGCACAGACAGGTTATTCTTAACAGAATAATAATAATGGAACCAGGTCCGGCGTAAACGCACAAACAGGATATTCCGACAGAATAATAAATAATGGAACCAGGTCCGGTGTAAAATACACAGACAGGATATTCCGATAGAATAATAAATAATGGAACCAGGTCCGGTGTAAAATACACAGACAGGATATTCCGACAGAATAATAATAAAGACGGAACCAGGTCCGGTGTAAAACACACAGGCATGATATTCCAACAGAATAATAGAAGAATATCACCAAGTATAGGGTAGACCGCGTATACTGGTTATTCCAACAGAATAATAAAGAATGGAATAACAGAAGTTCTCTTCATGAATATAAAAGAAATAATATTCCCTACCTTAAAAGAACTAGATATTGGAAAAGTGAAGTAGCAGAATACTTTTATTCTCTCTCTCTATACTTTCTCTCTCTATAGCTTGAATGAATTCGTGAAAAATAATGAAGCCCTAGGCCTCTATTTATAGAAAAACTGAGGGTGACTCTTGGTCTTAACGAAGGGTCAAATGACTCTTGGTCTTAACGAAGGGTCAAATGACTCTTGGTAATATTGAAGGGACAACTACTATTGATGAAAGTAATTACTATTGACCAAGGTAAATACTATTGACGAAGGTAATTACTATTGACCAAGGTAAATATTATTGACGAAGGTAATTACTATTGACCAAGGTAAATACAATTGACCAAGGTAAATACTATTGATGACGGTAATTACTATTGACGAAGAGACTCTTAGATGATGACATATGGCCCCCCATAAAAATAACCAAACTTACCACAACGTCTCAATTATTGATTTAATAATATAACATATTATACAGATGATACTATGACAATAATTTAAGAGATATGATGCAGCAATTACTGTAGCAATAATTGAGTATAGCTGAGTGACTTCTTACGTAAGAATTAATAATCAATACCGTGTGCTACTATGCAACCACGCGTATTACTGTACTTTTACTACCGGGTAGTTCAACAGTTTTAACGGTAACACCTCAGCCGTTATTTTATAGAAAGATAATTTTTGTCGTTTCCTAACTACGACAATACTTCTGCTGTGGGGTCCACCAATGATTGTGCCGTCGTACAAATATTCTCCGACAAACAGAATATTCCCCGACTAAACGAATATTTTATAACAACTTGCTTACTTTGCAAAATTTATAAATATTACCCACAACTATAACATTATATCAAATTAACTCCATAATATTCAAAAATGATATTTATAGAAAATTCATCTTTATTTATAAAAGTTGGGGTCTTACAGATACTATGACAATAATTGAATCAATAATATGAGAGATATTATGCAACAATTACTGTAGCAATAATTGAGTATATGTAAGACCCCAACTTTTATAAATAAAGACGAATTTTCTATAAATATCATTTTTAAATATTATGGAGTTATAATGTTATAGTTGTGGGTAAAATTTATAAATTTTGCAAAGTACGCAAGTTGTTATATAATATTCGATTGGTCGGGGAATATTCGTTTTAACAGGGAATATTCGTACAACGACACAATTATTAGTGGACCCCACAACGGAATTATTGTCGGATTGAGAAAACTACAAAAATATTTTATTAAAAATAACGGCGGAAGTTTTACCATTGATACTGTTGAACTACTCGGTAGTAAAAGTACAGTAATACGTATGGTTGCATAGTAGCACATGGTATTGATTATTAATGCTTATGTGAGAAGTCACTCAGTTTGATTCAATTATTGTCAGTTAATAATATGAATTATTTAGCGATAATGACGTTTTATTTTATTCGTATTATTAACGTAATAAAACAGAAACATCTTTTTATAAAAAACAGAATACTTTATTAAAGTTATTCTATAAATAGAATATATTATATTTTATTTAAAAGATTGTTCTTTAAATATAGACCGTCAGATTAAAGTAATCAATCTGGACCGTTCATGGATTAGTTACTATGCATTCCATTTTTCTATAAATACCAGCTCATTTCTTCATTATTTCTTACGAATTCACTGAACTCTAGAGAGAAAAACTATAGAGAGAAACTATAGAGGGAGAGAAGAAAAGTATTCTGCTACTTAACTACTTTCTTATTTCAGCTCTTCTTTAAAACGGTAAGGGGTGTTATTCTTTCTTATTCATGAAGAGAACTTTTGTTATTCCATTTCTTATTATTCTGTTAGAATAACCTGTATACGCGGTCTACCCTATGCTTGGTGACATTCTTTTATTATTCTGTTGGAACATCCTGTCCGTGTGTTTTACACCGGACCTGGTTCCGTCTTTGTTATTATTCTGTTGGAACATCCTGTCTGTGTGTTTTACACCGGACCTGGTTCCGTCTTTATTATTATTCTGTTAGAACATCCTGTCTGTGTGTTTTGCACCGGACCTGGTTCCGTCTTTGTTATTATTCTGTTAGAATATCCTATCTGTGTGTTTTACACCGGACCTGGTTCCGTCATTATTATTATTCTGTTGGAACATCCTGTCTGTGTGTTTTACACCGGACCTGGTTCCGTCTTTATTATTATTCTGTTGGAATATCCTGTCTGTGCGTTTTACGCCGGACCTGGTTCCATTATTTATTATTCTGTGGGAATAACCTGCCTGTACGGTCTATCGCATGCATGGTGATTTCTTTTATTATTTCATTCTTTATTATACTCAGTTGGTTAAGTTTTGACTTCTATACTCCATGAAATTTGTGGAATATTGATGAGTGTGATTTAAACCCGCGAATCGGATACCTTATGGCTTAAATATTCGCCTGAATTCGTAGTTTTCTGTTGTAGTATCATAGAAATATAGTGTTAGTGTGTTTAATCGTTGCATTGAAAAGCTTCACAGTGTTTTTGCAGATTTAAAGGGGCAAAGCAGTCATTTTGCCAATGTTCGCGCCGTGGCGCCATCTCCAGGCTTAATTTCCGCGCCACAGCGCCATGTCCTGCCCTCAGCTTGCGTAAGCCGCGCCACGGCACCATGCATCCCTCTTTGTCTCGCGCTGCAGCTCGATCACCGTGTCCCATTTCATACTGTCGCGTCGCAGCGCTGCTCAATACCTGGTGACCCGCGCCGCGGCGCCACCTCCGGTTCCCAGGCAGACATGGACTTTGTTTGACCTAGCAAAAAGGGAGAGGAGGGGGCGGAAAGAAGAGGAGGACAGAGGAGACTTGGAGAAAAGAAAGAGAGGAGATAACAAGAGAGAAAAAAAAGAAGCTTGAAGAAAAAGAGATCAATTGCTCTCCACATTTTCCGACTGTGCTCGTGAAGAGAATATTTGGCAGAAGATAACTTCTTTCTACAGGGGTTTTTCTTATTGTAAATATTGTTTTTATTGTATTTGTCTGATAATGGATAGTGCAGTAGAAATTTGTGTTAGTCTCATAGTTATGAACTAACTCCATTTTAGGATTGCAATGTAACCTTTTGATTAGCTTAATCGACTTTCTCTCTCGTTTTATATAATGAAGCATGTTGAAATAGGTTGTTGTATTTTACTTATATTGTTTGATTTCTTGATAAAGAAATTGGTACTGATAGTAATGGAAATTGATAAATGGATATTACTGTTTGTCTTTAAATGCAGCAACACCTGTTATGACCTTGACATTTGAATGTGGGGCTTAATGTGCCAATAGGATAGACATATCCTTATTTGCCTTGTGTGACCTTGTGAATGTGCTTAATGACCTCGACCCAGTTAGTTCCACCCATAGACATATGGTGTTCTAGCTTGCTAGGGATGTGCATTTGACCTTCGACAGAAGTTTATGCCTATTATTGTTCTAGGTCGACCATTCCTTGATTCGTTTGTATTGCGGAGAGTTAGAAGATTAGGCGAAGCATTAGGGGAGTTGTAATCCTATCTTACCCTCCTAGCACAACCAACGTCTCTTAGATAGTTTTCTGATTAAAATAGCTTAACCAACCTTTGCTTCCAATCGTTTAGATAAGTTTAGTAACGATTTTACCTTAGTATTTGTTTTCGATTAAATCTTTGTCCTCGTGGGTTCGACACTCTACTTTCTTATATTACTTGTTAAGACCGCGTATACTTGCGCGTGTTTTGCGGTTGCGAAATCGACCAACAAGTTTTTGGCGCCGTTGCCGGGGACTTAGAATTAATTGTTTTACAATATTAAAACTAAGTCATTACGATCTTACTTTAAACTGAATTTTCTGTTTAATTTTTCATTTCAGGTAGTCTTCATTGTTTATGCCACCTCGGAAGGGAAGAAATATAATTCCTCTCGATCCCGAGGTTGAAAGAACATTCAGACGACTGCGGAGAGAAAAATCTGGGGACATACCTGCTCCTATCATTATGGCTGAACCACTGCAAAAGTCCTTGAGGGAGCATGTTATGCCTGTTACAGACGATCTCCAGGCGAGCATTCTTAGGCCAGCCATCCAAGCTAATAATTTTGAGATCAAGTCGGGCACCATTCAAATGTGCACCAATATTCAGTTTGGGGGACAACCGAATGATGATCCTAATGATCACTTAATCAATTTTCTGGAGATCTGTGACACATTTAAATGCAACGGAGTGTCTGACGATGCCATCAGACTCCGGTTGTTTCCTTTCACCTTGAGGGACAAAGCCAAGAGCTGGCTACATTCATTACCGTCAGGTTCCATTACCACATGGACTGACATGGCACAGAAATTTGTGGCGAAGTTCTTTCCGCCAGCTAAAACAGCCAGGCTCAGGCATGAGATCACTTCCTTCATTCAGTTCGAATCAGAATCCTTATACGACTCGTGGGAGCGGTTTAAGGATCTTCTAAGGAAATGCCCGCACCATGGATTGCCCGAATGGTTACCCATCCAAACTTTTTACAATGGGTTGACAGGATCAACTCGTTCGAGTATTGATGCCGCATCTGGAGGGGCCTTCATGGACAAACATCACATAGCAGGATATGAGCTGGTGGAGACCATGGCGGCCAATAATTACCAATGGCCAAATGACAGACAAGCCCCGAGAAGACCAGCGGGGGTTTATGAAGTTGACTCTATCACTGCGTTAGCGGCTCAGGTAGCAGCACTAACGAGAAGGTTAGATAACCAGGAATCTTCAGTGGTTCAGAACGTGCAGAGTGTCGTAGTTCAATGTGAATTATGCCAAGGGAGCCACCCTACGGATCTGTGTGCGATATGCCCTGAGTCAGTTCAATTTGTTTCCAACTACGGGCGGCAACAAAACTCTAACCTTCCCACTCATTACCACCCGGGGTTAAGAAATCATCCAAACTTTTCATGGGGCAAAAATTCCAACAACAATAGTAACCACCCCATTCCACAACAACCTCCAACTACCAGACCAAATTATGCTAATCCTCCTGGATTCCAACCTCAGACTCAGTTCAACCCACATCCACAGAGCAATCAGAATCAGTTTCACCATCCTCCACCACAACAGGAAAGGAAGCCAAGTTTAGAAGATCTCCTGTCGAGGTATATAGCCCAGAACGAAACCAGAAGTAACAATCAAGAAGCCTCCATTAGGAATCTTGAAGTACAGATGGGTCAGTTGGCTACTGCCTTGAATAGTCGACCACCAGGCGCACTGCCAAGCGACACTAATGTCAACCCAAAGAGGGAAGGCAATGAGCAGTGTAAAGCAGTGACCCTACGAAGTGGGAGAACCACTAATGTGCAAGGGGGAGAGGGTATTCCTGTGGCAGTTGAGATAGTGTCTGATAAGGAATTTTCTGAGAAGGAGAATGCTGAAACTAGTGGGGGTACGGAAAGTGGTAAAGACAACCCTTCATCACCATCTCCTCCAACGACTGTGGTCATGCAGCCTCTCCCTCAATTACCATTACCCCAGAGGGTGCAGAAACAGAAGTTGGATAAGCAGTTTTCCAAATTCTTGGAGGTGTTCAAAAGACTGCACATAAACATTCCATTTGCAGAGGCATTGGAGGGAATGCCTAGTTATGTCAAATTCATGAAGGATATTCTGTCCAAGAAACGAAAAATGGGGGATTATGAGACGGTGGCGCTGACAGAAGAGTGTAGTGCCATCCTTCAAAACAAGCTTCCGCCAAAGCTCAAGGACCCGGGAAGTTTTACAATCCCGTGCTCCATTGGAGACCAGTTTATTGGGAAGGCTCTTTGTGATTTAGGGGCCAGCATCAACCTGATGCCCCTCTCCATTTATAAGAAGCTGGGCCTAAATGAAGCCAAGCCAACAAGTGTCACCCTTCAATTAGCTGATAGATCTCTGACATACCCGAAGGGAATTGTAGAGGATGTGCTAGTGAAAGTCGACAAATTCATTTTTCCGGCGGATTTCATAGTCCTTGTTTTTGAGGAGGATAGGGAAATCCCAATAATATTGGGAAGGCCGTTCTTGGCAACTAGGAGGACCCTCATTGATGTCCAAAGGGGGGAGTTGACTATGAGAGTTAACGATCAGGAAGTGACGTTCAATGTCTTCCGATCCATGAAATATCCTAATACCCCTGAGCATTGTTTCCAGATTAGCACTATTGATAAATCAGTGGAGGGGGTATTCTCAGAAACTTGCATTCCAAACCCCTTGGAAGCTTCACTAACTGGGGCTAATACTACAGAAGATCCTTCGCATGTGGAATATGCCATGTGGCTCGATGAACCTCAAAAATCAAAGCAATTCCACCGACAGTTCGAATCTCTGAATGATAATGAGGCTTCTACATCCAAAGCTCAGCCATCTATCATCGAACCTCCTGTCCTTGAGCTCAAACCTTTGCCTACTCACTTGAGGTATGCTTATTTAGGAATTTCATCTACATTACCTGTGATAATTTCTGCATCTCTAACCAAGTGTCAGGAAGAAAAGCTGTTGTTTGTGCTCAAGAAGTACAAAACGGCCTTAGGATGGTCTATCGCTGATATAAAAGGGATCAGCCCAACCCTCTGTATGCACAAAATTCTTTTGGAGGAAGGCTCGAAGCCATCTATAGAGCATCAGAGGCGGCTAAATCCTATTATGAAGGAGGTTGTCCGGAAAGAAATCATTAAGTTGCTAGATGCGGGCATTATTTATCCCATCTCAGACAGTCCTTGGGTTAGTCCAATCCAATGTGTGCCAAAGAAGGGGGGTATGACAGTGGTGTCCAACGAAAATAACGAACTGATTCCCACCAGGACGGTGACCGGGTGGAGAGTGTGCATGGATTACAGGAAACTGAACAAATCATCCTGTAAGGACCACCCCTTCCTTTCATTGATCAGATGCTGGACCGGTTGGCTGGGCACGAATACTATTGTTTGCTTGATGGCTATTCGGGGTACAATCAGATTTCTATTGCTCCAGAAGATCAGGAGAAGACGACATTTATATGTCCTTATGGGACCTTTGCCTTCCGAAAAATGTCCTTCGGGTTATGTAATGCTCCCGCCACATTCTAGCGGTGTATGATGTCAATATTCTCTGACATGGTTGAGAAGACCTTGGAGGTCTTCATGGACGACTTCTCAGTCTTTGGGAGCTCATTCGAAAATTGCTTGACTAATCTGACGGCAGTTCTCCATCGATGTGTTGAAACAAACTTGGTGTTAAATTGGGAGAAGTGTCACTTCATGGTCGAAGAGGGCATTATTTTGGGTCATCGGGTTTCTGTAGGAGGAATTAAAGTTGACAAGGCTAAGATAGATGTGATCAATAACCTTCCACCTCCCACCTCAGTAAAAGGGGTGAGGAGTTTCCTCGGGCACACCGGTTTTTACAGAAGGTTTATACAGGACTTCTCTCGGATCATTAAACCGTTGTGCACTCTTTTGGAAAAGGACATGCCTTTCCAGTTCAATGCCGCCTGCCTGAGCGCTTTTGAGTTATTAAAGAAAAGGCTTGTCTCGGCACCTATCGTGGTAGCTCCAAACTGGGCCTACCCTTTTGAGCTGATGTGCGATGCCAGTGACTATGCTATAGGGGCAGTTTTGGGCCAGAGAAGGGAGAAGGTTTTCCATACCATTTATTATGCCAGTAAGACATTGACTGACGCTCAGTTAAATTACACCACTACTGAGAAGGAGCTTTTGGCGGTGGTATATGCTTTTGATAAGTTCCGTTCTTACCTCATCGGGACGAAGGTGATCGTATACACCGATCACTTGGCGATCAAGAATTTGATTGAAAAGAAGGACGCTAAGCCGAGATTGATATGGTGGGTTCTGCTTCTCCAGGAATTTGACTTAGAAATCAGAGACAAGAAGGGAACTGAGAATCAGGTTGCCGACCATTTAAGTAGATTGGAAAACACCACATCTTCGAGCGAAGCCGACAAGGCTATAAATGATTTTTTTCCAGACGAGCAGCTCTTTGTGGTGAATGGCAAGGTCCCGTGGTATGCGGACTTCGCAAATTACGTCGCTTGCCAAGTTATCCCTCAAGGCCTGAGCTTCCAACAAAGGAAGAAATTCCTTAAAGATGCCAAGCAATATCTATGGGATGAGCCCTTCTTATTCAAACAGTGTTCGGATCAGATTTTGCGTAGATGTTTGCCTGAAGAAGAAATGGAAGGCGTGTTGCATCATTGCCATTCGTCTATGTATGGAGGTCATTTCGGAGGCCAGCGAACTGCTGCTAAAGTGTTACAGTCAGGATTTTATTGGCCCGCCCTTTTTAAAGATGCTCATGCCTATGCGATGCACTGTGACAGATGTCAACGGGTGGGCACTATTTCAAGGCGGCATGAACTACCACTGCAGAATATTTTGGAAGTAGAGTTGTTTGATGTCTGGGGCATAGATTTCATGGGACCATTCCCGTCTTCGTTCAACAATCTCTACATCCTTGTGGCAGTGGATTATGTCTCAAAGTGGGTGGAAGCAGTTGCCTTGCCGACAAATGATGCTAAGGTGGTGCTTCAGTTCCTCAAAAAGAATATTTTCACCCGTTTTGGCACACCTCGGGCCATAATTAGTGATGAAGGGTCGCACTTCTGCAATAAGTATTTTGAAGCCCTTCTAGCCAGGTATGGGGTAACTCATAAAATAGCCACTGCTTACCACCCTCAGACCAGCGGCCAAGCTGAAATTTCGAACCGAGAGGTGAAGCGAATCTCGGAAAAGATTGTTAACCCAACCCGTAAGGATTGGTCGAAGAAGCTGGATGATGCATTATGGGCCTACCGCACAGCTTATAAAACGCCCATCGGAATGTCTCCATACAGGCTAGTTTATGGTAAAGCATGTCATCTCCCGGTCGAACTGGAGCACAACGCTTACTGGGCAATTCAAAAGCTTAACTTTGATCTTGAGGCAGCCGGAGAAAAGCGGCTGTTACAACTAAATGAAGCAGATGAGTTTCGTCTGCAGGCGTATGAAAACGCCAAGTTGTACAAGGAAAGGACCAAGAAATGGCATGACAAGAAGATCCTTGAAAGGCATTTTGAACCGGGCCAACAAGTTCTTTTGTTTAACTCCCGGCTAAAGTTGTTTCCTGGGAAGCTGAAGTCCCGATGGTCGGGCCCTTTCACTATTGCCAAGGTTTATCCGCATGGAGCAATAGAGATTAAGGACCCAAATTCTGACTCAACATTCAAGGTGAATGGGCAACGTGTAAAGCACTACTGGGGCGGCGAGGTTGACCGTCAACATACCTCCATTACACTTGGAGACCCGATCTAAGTCGGGATGATAGTCAAGCCGACGACTATAAAACAAGCGCTTGATGGGAAGGCACCCCCATCTCGGTATAAATTTTATATGTTTCTTCACTCATTTCTAGTTTACTTAGTGACTGTTCATTTTATTATATAACATAGTTGATGGATTTTATGTTTTGTATCTCTCATTTACGGGCAACATGTTTCGTATGATAATCTGCAGATTATAATAGTGTTTTCTATGTTTTTAACGGTGTATGTTGCTTGTGTAGTATAGCGGGTGTTCTTGTTTTGGTATGTGCAGATAGTAGGTGAAAAATGGTTCAGAACTCGCGCCGCGGCGCCGGCAACTATACTGCATTTCGCGCCGCAGCGCCACAAAGGCGCCGGCTCTGCACTCTTTCGCGTCGCGGCGCCACAAAAAGCGCCGGGTACTGAAAACTCGCGCCGCAGCGCCGAGTTGTGAATAAACACTCGCGCCGCGGCGCCGGTAGCATGTTTTTGAATTCCAAGAGCAGTTATAAGCAGGCTGTTCGGCTAAGACTCCTCACTTCTCTCAACCATCTCAGCTCTCTCTCTCGGCAGCCTAAAAGAATACGACCCATCAGCCGTATCACGCCCAACAAATCCGAGCAAACATCGATCGTGTCTCTCTCAACCTACAAAATCAGATCATAGCATCGATTGTTTATCAAAGGCAACCCCACTCAAGTGCAAGGGTTTTATACTTAAGGTATTTTCGAGTGTTTTCATTATATCAGAGATTTTGTTGGTTTAATTGGTTCTCGGTGTTCTCCTTCTTGTTTGTGTTGGGGTGATTTCCACTGCTGGAAATCTGGTTAGAGTAACAACAAGCAAAGGGCTGTCCAAGTATAGTTTGGCAAACGCACACAAGGTGTTTGTTTATTTGCCTCAAAGAGTAATCGAACTGTTGTGGCTTGTTTTCGCTGGGTTTGTTTTGGGGGTTTGTTTTGCATTGCTTCAGGAATCATCTCTTCAGATTAGTGGCACTAGTTAGGGCTGTTTGTGGTAACCTCATCAACAAATTACATCATGGCACCCAAAAGGCAACGACTTAGCGTCGGGGGTTCTTCTTCCTCTTCCGCGGCTCCACCACCGGCTTGGGACCCAGCCAAGTTTGTCAGTGAGGAAACTTTCAAGCGGTACAGAGACTTTTTCGGCAAGCGTAATTTGATTCCCGAGCGGGTGTTGCGGCCGGATAAAAAAGATGGGGAAATCATGAATATGATCATGGAGCGCAAGTGGCTTAACTTCACCAAACCGCCGGTATCATCTGTTGTCCCGGTGGTTCGGGAATTCTATGCCAATACCAGTCCTGAGGGTCCTGCTTTGGTTCAAGTTAGGGGAAGGTCCGTAGCATTTGACAATATATCCATCAATGCTTTATTTGGGACACCAAACTACGCGGGAAATGATTATATGCAGCTAGGATACCGTGGCTATGACCAGGAAAATGTCATCCGAAGGCTCAGCAAGCCCGGGACGGCCTGGAAGAAAAATATTTATGCCGGTGAAAAGACTAGCTTCCCGGCTGCTGCGCTCAGTCGCTATGGAAAGGCGTGGTACAGTTTTATTTGTGCCACAATGCTCCCGACTCGTCACCTAAGCGATGTGACTAAAGAAAGGGCGATTCTGCTTTTTGCCATTATCATGGGTTTGAATGTGGATATCGGAGTTCTCATCCACGACTCGATCATCAAGGCTATCAAGAGTACAGTCGTTGCAGGACTTCCCCATCCATCCGTGATCACGCTTTTGTGCAAGCAGGCCGGGGTACAGTGGGGTCCAGATGAGATAGCTTCGCCGCCCATGACTGTTATCGACCATCAAACGATCAAGCGTTTCGCTGTTTGGGACGGGGCAGAATCTCATGTCAGGGGCGAAGGATACGGACCACCTACAGAGCCGCCTCCTTCAGCCGGCCCAGAGCCAGAGCCCTCTCAAGCACCTGAGGCAGGCCCAGCTAGTCAGGGTTTTTTAGCAGACATCATGGCATCCCTCACCCTGCTTCATCAGAAGCAGGACACTGAGGCACAGAGGCAGCGGAGGCATTTCGCAGCGGTGGCTCAGAGGCAGGACATAGCAATGCAGTACCAGGCTGAGTTGGTAAACACAATGCAGAGTATCTACACTGACTTTTGTGGCGAGGGCATTAAGTTCACGCCATACCAGTTTCCCGACCCTCCTGTTTTTCCACCATACCCTCCACCATCACCGCCTGCCGCGGCTGATCAGAACGCGCCAGACGAGGAAGAAGCCGAATCCGAAGCCGATGCCACTGCTGAGTGAGCGATCTTCAGGGAAGCCATCTTATATTCAATTGCTTTATGTTTAGCAATGAGGGCATTGCCCACTTCAAGTTTGGGGGTGTTTTAGCCTTTATCTGTCTATTTCATTACTGCCATTTTAGGATTGCCAGTCTTACTATCTTTATTATGTTTGTAGTTATCAGTATTGTGGTGCAGTCTTTTGAACTGCGGGATTATGTTGATTAGTTTTATCTTTATGGATGCCATAAACTGCTTTTGGTTTTATTTTCAATTTTATTTGCTTGATTGTGGTTTCTAGCCATCTTTTTGGGGCTTATTCAGATTTATATGCTTGTGCCATGTAAATGGCCTTTTCACCCAATTTTGAGCTGCTATTTAGCAAGGGTGTTATATTTGGCTATTTGTAGCGCCAATTGAGTATGTCTCTCGTAGAGTTGTATCAAACATGGCATGTGTTAGGGGTTTATGAGTTGTTAAGTTTAGACTGTTATTGATCTGTCTTTCTAGCAAGCACCGACCAACTGTGTTAACTAATTATTGTTCGAGTATAGTTTGTGTGTTTATTGTGTTGAAAATTTGTTCACTCTTATAAACTTTCATTTGTGCAAGGTAATAAAAGATTTAGGTATTTTTGCAGTGTTAGATCTTGGATTCTAGCTTGTTTGAAAAAAAAAAGTTTTGCTTATCGAATGTTTTGCGGTGGGTCGAGATGGAGCGTAAAACGCACTCGCCCATAAACGCAGGGCCGATATCGAGATGGAGCGTAAAATGCACTCGCTAATTAATCTTCGTTCTTATTGTGAAGTCTCAGTTGGCTTATGTTGATTACGTGGCCTTTACTGCTCGAGTTATTAGATTCTTAGGGGTGTTCTACACCTAGTGCCCTAAAGTCGTCTGGCTTGGGAGTCGCTGATCAAAAGCTCATTCATGGGTGGTTCTGTAGCCTAAGGTAATTGAGTACTGTCCGAGTCTGATTTTGCTGTCGGCATGCTAGAGCCTTTTGATCTTCTCCTGCATTTGCGCCTTGTTCTTAATGCTTGTTGAATGTTTAAGTTGCAGAGTTTGCTTGATTTTAGCATTCGACTGCGCAAACTTAGTTGAGCTATGATTAGTCAGGACGGTTGGTATTCACACACGCCCTTAGAATAGATCGAATACAGTCTTATGCTTGAAATATAATGAACCCTTACTCATTCCTGTATTTGACTTACTCTTGGGGAGTAGCTTATTTAGAGTTTCGTAGCCACGATGCTAGTATAGATTGTTATATATATATTCCTTTCGCATTCTTAGTGTCAACTGTTATTATTGTGTTCGATAGTTTGCTCGAGGATAAGCAAAGACTTAAGTTTGGGGGTATTTGATGAGTGTGATTTAAACCCGCGAATCGGATACCTTATGGCTTAAATATTCGCCTGAATTCGTAGTTTTCTGTTGTAGTATCATTGAAATATAGTGTTAGTGTGTTTAATCATTGCATTGAAAAGCTTCACAGTGTTTTTGCAGATTTAAAGGGGCAAAGCAGTCATTTTGCCAATGTTCACGCCGCGGCGCCATCTCCAGGCTTAATTGCCGCGCCGCAGCGCCATGTCCTGCCCCCAGCTTGCGTAAGCCGCGCCACGGCGCCATGCATCCCTCTTTGTCTCGCGCTGCAGCTCGATCACCGTGTCCTATTTCATACTGTCGCGCCGCAGCGCTGCTTAATACCTGGTGACCCGCGCCGCAGCGCCACCTCCGGTTCCTAGGCAGACATGGACTTTGTTTGACCTAGCAAAAAGGGAGAGGAGGGGGCGGAAAGAAGAGGAGGACAGAGGAGACTTGGAGAAAAGAAAGAGAGGAGATAACAAGAGAGAAAAAAAAGAAGCTTGAAGAAAAAGAGATCAATTGCTCTCCACATTTTCCGACTGTGCGCGTGAAGAGAATATTTGGCAGAAGATAACTTCTTTCTACAGGGGTTTTTCTTATTGCAAATATTGTTTTTATTGTATTTGTCTGATAATGGATAGTGCAGTAGAAATTTGTGTTAGTCTCATAGTTATGAACTAACTCCATTTTAGGATTGCAATGTAACCTTTTGATTAGCTTAATCGACTTTCTCTCTCGTTTTATATAATGAAGCATGTTGGAATGGGTTGTTGTATTTTGCTTATATTGTTTGATTTCTTGATAAAGAAATTGGTACTGATAGTAATGGAAATTGATAAATGGATATTACTGTTTGTCTTTAAATGCAGCAACACCTGTTATGACCTTGACATTTGAATGTGGGGCTTAATGTGCCAATAGGATAGACATATCCTTATTTGCCTTGTGTGACCTTGTGAATGTGCTTAATGACCTCGACCCAGTTAGTTCCACCCATAGACATATGGTGTTCTAGCTTGCTAGGGATGTGCATTTGACCTTCGACAGAAGTTTATGCCTATTATTGTTTTAGGTCGACCATTCCTTGATTCGTTTGTATTGCGGAGAGTTAGAAGATTAGGCGAAGCATTAGGGGAGTTGTAATCCTATCTTACCCTCCCAGCACAACCAACGTCTTTTAGATAGTTTTCTGATTAAAATAGCTTAACCAACCTTTGCTTCCAATCGTTTAGATAAGTTTAGTAACGATTTTACCTTAGTATTTGTTTCCGATTAAATCTTTGTCCTCGTGGGTTCGACACTCTACTTTCTTATATTACTTGTTAAGACCGCTTATACTTGCGCGTGTTTTGCGGTTGCGAAATCGACCAACAAATATCCTTGATAATTGCATTTCATCCAGTATCTTTTCATGAAAATATTCTTCTAAGCATTCTTGAATTTTATTCCACAAAGCAGTATCATGTTGACAATTTGGACGTTGTTAATTCTTGGATAAATTAATTCTTGAACTTGTTTTATTGAATTCTAATATCATTGTCATCATCCTCATGTTTATAAAATGTTAAAAGTCATCTGTGGCCTGTAGTGCATAGATGGACTTGGTATGATTATGACCAGGGATTATTCGGTATAATCATGACCGTAAATTTACAAATAATGTGGTAAAAGTCCTCATTGGCCCGTAGTGCGTTGATGGACAGTTGTTGGCATGATCATGACCATTAATGAATACACGAATATCCTTGGCCGTAGTGCAGGGGTGATTCGATGATGTGGATTATTTTATTAAGCTGAGTCCCAGCGATCACAGTGTTGAAAAACCTTTTAAATCATAAAAGATAGTAGAGTTTATTTTCTACTTGACTCTTTTAATGGATTGCTTGTTCCGCTGCAGTTAAACTTGATGTCTATTATATTTTATCAGTTTAACATTGTTGAAGGCTAATGATAATTTATTCTGCATAATCTTAGTCATAATATTTCTTACTGGGCTAGTTGAGCTCACCCTTTCTTTCACTGTTCTCTTCAGGAAATGAGAACGTAGCTGGGGCAAGTCGGGGAACGGAGTGATGGTCCGAATGATAGTATTAGTTAGTAGTCCTCACTATTCTATGTAATGGTGTGTTAATAAATGTAATGAGGACTCCTTTTGAGTATGAATACTCTCTAGAAGATAATATTTGTATTCAAACTCACAGTTTATGTTTTGTCGTATTGTACACGACAGTTGTATTAGTAAGTTGTATTTGTATTATGTACTTTGTATCTGACGACCCAAGATGGGTGATGTATACCTAATTTTAGGGGCGTCACAGTTGGTATCAGAGCTTAGGGATATGATCCCTGGCTAAGATGTGAGAATAGAACTAGGAGGGGAGAGACGGGGAATTCCTTCGCTAGTATGACCTACCTAAGTTTATTTGCATGGTATTTAATTGGTCGGTCATAATATAAGGATACTATATGACATATCAATTAATTTTTATTTTGTGGCAGTATCTGAAAATGACATTTGAGAATGTTGAGAATAGCTATAGAGCACAGGAGACTGTTGGTTCACCACATATCAATAATCAGGATAATGTGCATCAGGAAGGTGACAATCCTCATGCAAACAACAACACTGACCAGATGATGAATGATGGAATGTTCAGAAACTTTATGCAGTTCATGCAACAGCAGGCGAGAGCGGCTTCTGTCCATAACGTAGGTGGAAACACTGAAAACTCTCGGACGGTCATCGCTAAACAGTTCAAGGAGCTGGGACCACCAGAGTTTAAGGGAGAGCCAAAACCACTTATAGCGGAAACATGGATAAAGCAGATTACCAAGATATTTGATGTCTTGGGATGCTCCGAGGAGCCAAAGGTTCCCTTTGCCGCCTTTATGTTGCGAGGAAAGGCAGATTACTGGTGGGAATCGATTAAGCGTACTCAACCTGCCGCACTGAAGATGTCTTGGGAGAAGTTCCAAGAGCTGTTCAATGACAAATACTTTCCCAAAGTGTTCGTCACATGAAGGAGGTGGAGTTCATCAAATTGGAGCAGAATAATATGACCGTGTCGCAGTATGAGGCTAAATTTGCTGAGTTGTCCCGGTTTGCGTCCCACTTGGTGGATAATGAAGAGCGAATGACGCGAATGTTTTTGCGAGGTTTGAAACCTGAGATACGTCAATATCTTATTTCTCATAAACTGTGTTTGTATTCAGATGTTGTGAATAGGGCTCAGTTAGTGGAGCGCGATAACGAGTCAACGCAACCAAAAGAGAGCAGTCGGCAAAATGATAATACCAGTGAGAGCAGTTGTCGAAGCGGTGACAACAAGCGTGGAGGGAATCAACAGGCCAGAAATGGTAACCACTTCGGTGGTAATCAGGGCCAAAACAATAAGAATGGTCATTTCAAGAAGAGGAGATTCAACAATGATGGAAAGAAGTCAGCACCAACACCCGTTGTTAAGGAAGGAGAACGATCACCTATCATATGTTTCAAATGCGGAGGGGAGGGGCACATCAGTCCAAACTGCGCGATGCCGTCTAAAGCATGTTATAATTGTGAAAGAGAAGGTCATTTAGCTCGATTTTGTCGTTTACCAAAAACAAGTTTAGCCAAGATGGAGACACCAAAGGCCGTCCCAGAAAAGTCAAAACCGGTAGTGCAAGGGAGAGCGTTTGTTGTGACCTCCCAGAAAGCAAGGAACCCGAATGAGGTCATCACGGGTAAGCTTATCATAAACTCTAACGAAGTTTATACTTTATTTGATACCGGTTCTATCCATTCTTTTATTTCTCGTACTTGCGCTCATCGATTAAATTTGACTCCGGAGAAATTAGACTTTGACTTATCTGTTAAAACTCCATTGGGGGAAACCTTCATTACATCCACGGTTTATAAGTCTTGTTTGGTTCAAGTTGGTACCCACACATTACCTGTCGATCTTATTTCATTAAAAATACTTGCATTTAACGTGATTCTAGGGATTGATTGGTTAACTACTCATCATGCAAAAATTGATTGTTTTCGTAAGGTTGTCAGCTTTCATATTCCTAATCGACCTATTATGCGAATTCAAGCAACCAAACCATTAAAATCAATCGTTGTCATCTCAAGCTATAAAGCTATTCGTTTATTAAAAAATGGATGTCAAGCTTTCTTAGATCATGTCATGGATCTAAACAAAAATACGTCAGTTTTGAATGATATTTCTATTGTTAATAAATTCCCTGACGTATTCCCTGAAGAACTTCCTGGCCTACCCCTAGAGCGTGAAATTGAATTTTGTATCGACCTTGAACCCGGTACAAAACCCATTTCCAAAGCCCCATATCGAATGGCTCCTATTGAACTTCAGGAGTTAAAGATCCAACTGCAGAAATTGTTAGACATTGGCTTTATTCGTCCTAGTACTTCTCCTTGGGGTGCTCCTGTGCTATTCGTGAAGAAGAAAGATGGAAGTATGCGACTTTGTATTGATTATCGGGAGTTGAATCATGTCACCATCAAAAACAGGTACCCATTGCCACGTATTGATGACATGTTTGACCAGTTGCAAGGAGCACAATTCTTTTCAAAGATCGATCTTCGTTCTGGATATCATCAGCTGAAGGTTAGAACTGAGGATATTCCAAAGACGGCTTTCAGAACTCGGTACGTGCATTATGAATTCATAGTCATGTCCTTTGGATTAACTAATGCTCCTGCTGACTTCATGGATATGATGAACCGGGTATTCAAAGAATATTTGGATCACTTTGTAGTCGTCTTTATTGATGACATCCTTATTTATTCCAAAAGCCATGAAGATCATGAGCAACACTTGAGGCTGGTACTCCAAAAACTTCGTGAATACAAGCTTTATGCCAAGTTGAAGAAATGCGAGTTCTGGCTGGAGGAGGTAGCATTCCTTGGGCACGTAGTATCAAGTCGTGGAATATCGGTTGACCCGGTAAAGATTGAAGCTATTCAAAGCTGGGAGCAACCTAAATCAGTGACCGAAGTACGTAGCTTTCTTGGTTTAGCTGGTTATTATCGGAGATTCATGGAAGGATTTTCTCAAATCGCTACTCCATTAACTCAGCTGACTCGGAAAGATACAAAGTTCGGTTGGAGCGAAGAATGTGAGCAGAGTTTTCAAGAACTCAAGAGAAAACTCATTTCAGCACCTGTTCTAACAATACTATCTGGCTCGGAGGGATTTGTCATCTACAGTGATGCTTCGAACAAAGGGTTGGGATGCGTTCTCATGCAACATGGAAAAGTTATAGCCTATGCATCAAGACAACTCAAGGAATATGAGAGGAATTATCCTACTCATGATCTAGAGTTGGCAGCTGTTGTCTTTGCACTTAAAATTTGGAGGCATTACTTGTATGGGGAGAAGGTGGAGATCTTTACGGATCATAAAAGCCTCAAATATTTCTTCACTCAAAAGGAACTCAACATGCAACAATGACGTTGGCTTGAACTGTTAAAAGATTATGATCATACCATTCAATACCATCCTGGAAAGCGAACGTGGTAGCTGACGCATTGAGTAGAAGATCATATGCAAGTACGAGTGCAATATTGTCAACACAAAGGCCCATTTTGTGTGACTTGTAAAGGATGGAGATAGAGTTAAAGACTCCAGGGACCCATGTGATGATGGCGAATATACGAGTAGAACCAACTTTAATCGATAAAGTTAAAGATGCTCAAGCTACAGACCTGGAGCTGATGCGTATGAGGAAGAAAGTGCAAGAAGGTGCTATGCCGGAAGCAAGAATCGATGAAGAAGGAATACTTCGAGTCAACTCCAAACTTTGTGTTCCTAACAACCCTGATTTAAAGTATGAAATCATGATGGAGGCGCACAACACACCGTTTGCAATCCATCTTGGGAGTACCAAAATGTATCATGATCTTCGTCATACATTTTGGTGGAGCAATATGAAGCGAGAGATAACGCTGTTTATCTCAAGGTGTCTAACTTGTCAACAAGTCAAGGCGGAGCATCAAGTACCAAAAGGTCCATTGCAACCACTTGACATTCCAAAATGGAAGTGGGAGCACATTACAATGGATTTCGTTACCGGTCTTCCTAAGATTTCTCAAGGTATTGTTGCGATTTGGGTCATTGTTGATAGATTGACCAAGTCTGCTCATTTTTTACCGATACAATAAATTTATACACTTGAACGTCTTGCTCGTATGTACATAAACGAGATTATAAGACTGCATGGTATGCCAGCATCCATTGTTTCTGACCGAGACCTAAGATTCACTTCACGATTTTGGGTTAGCTTACAAAAAGCTATGCCTCAGACGGACGGACAATCAGAGAGGACTATTCAAACTCTAGAAGATTTATTAAGACTCTGTGTCCTTAACTTCAAGGGAAGTTGGGACAAGTTCTTATCATTGGTGGAGTTTTCCTACAACAACAGTTATCAAGCAAGTATTGGCATGGCTCCATTCGAATCGTTGTATGGAAGAAAGTGTCGTTCTCCAGTATGTTGGGATGAGGTGGGTGAAGCAACGTTGTTAGGACCGGAGTTGGTATGTATAACTATAGAAAAGATTCAAACGATCCGACAACGTATAAAAACCTCACAAGATCGACAAAAGAGTTATGTTGATCTTCATCGAAAGGACGTGGAATTTGATATAGGAGATCATGTGTTCTTACGTGTTGCTCCATGGAAAAGAGTTACGAGATTTGGAAAGAGAGAAAAGCTCAATCCTCGATTCATCGGTCCATTTTTAATCATCGATCGAGTAGGAACTGTGGCTTATAGACTCGCTTTACCGCCAAGTATGTCTCGTGTTCATAACGTTTTTCACATATCCATGTTACGCAAATATGTGGAAGACCCGAACCACATTATTGAGTTAGAACCGGACGAAATAGCGGAGGATTTGACGTATGAAGAAGTTCCTGTTCAAATCTTGGATAAGAAGGAACATATTCTATATAAAACCCCGAATTTTATGAAATAAAAATATTCAATTTTTTCTTATAATTACTATTCAGTAAATGGTTAAATTGATAAAAGTTTAAAGTTATGGGTGAAATGTTAAATTTTTTTTTGAAAATAAGCAAGTGGTTATAAAATAATCATTGTTGTCGGGGAATATTCGTTTGGTCGTGGAATATTCTTTCTGTCGGGAAATATTCGTACGACGGTGCAGCTATTTGTGGGCCCCATAACGAAAAACGGTCGGATGAAGATAACGACAAAAATTGAGTTTTTATAATTAACGGCGTAGTCGTTACCGCTAACACTGTTGGAATACCCAGTGGTTAAAAATACAGTAATACGCGTTATTGCATAGTAGCACACGGTATTGCACAGTCTTTTTAAAATTATTGATTCTTACGTAAGAAGGCACTACTCAATAATTGTTACAGTAATTACTGTTCAATATTTTATTTTATTGATTCAATAATTGCTACGTTAAAATTTTATATTATTGTTGCTCAATAATTGTCACTGCATAGTATTTCCCATTATCAGATCAATAATTCATATTATTTGAATAATATTATTAGATAACATTATTGGCAATGTCTAGAAAGTTCTGTCTAAGGAGAGATTTGGTCACCTAATTGCGCGCCAATAAGGATAAATCCTTATTGGAAAGCCCCCTCTTTCCTGGGAACGGTCTGGTTGTCATAAATGTGATTCTGTAATATTATCTGTGAATAATTAATTATTGATTCATATGATAAGGAAATATTTATTTTATGTGGATATAAATGAGGGATATATTTTTATGGTTAAAAATGAAGGAATTAACGTTGAGGTTTTTATCAGTATTTTTGTCGGAATGGAGATATTAAAAATTAGGGTTTTTGAGATATTTTGCGGGTGTTATAATTTTTAATCCGACCGTTGGATCGTGGTAATTTTTGGATATGTTATACATATATAAGTTGAGTATATGTCCACAAATTTTGAACCGTTAAAAATGAACGTATGATTTATTATGAATTTTACGAGATGACTGGTTCAGAAATTGTTGAAATTTCGGAGTTTATCATTTTGGTGGAAAATTCTAGAATTGGTGTGCTCCACTCTTGGTTGGTGAAGAAATGTGCTGAGATTTTTATTCAAATGTGGTGGGTGGGAAGAGTAGCAGGTAAAGTCATCAGGTTACAGGTTAAGTCTGATTCGGCGTGCTAACATTTTCCTATAAATAGAGGGCTAAGTTAGAATTGAAAATCACACCAGAAACATAAGCTTTCTCTCTTTCTCTCTCTAGATTATTGAGTTTATTTTGTGAGTATTTAGATACTTGGTGAGTTGATATTCATCAGTGCAAGTTTTCTTCAGCGTCATATCCGATATCCAGTCAGAAGTGCTGCTCTTTTGAGGTAAGGGATAGTAAGGGATTTTAAGGGTTATTATGTTTTTCAGTTTCGTAATTTTTCTGACCTTCAAAAATTCTGGAAAAATTTAAAATGACAATTTGATGAGTTTTCTTGATTGTGTCCAAAAATGGTGATTTTTGGATGTATAGATTAAGAGTTATGAATTTTATGAGAAAAGACTATTTTAAAAGTAACCGCTTATAACTTCTTGTGGTTAACTCCAAAATTGATGAAATTTTTATTGGGAGTACATGTATATGATAGGAGTATACTCTGTGAATTTCAGAATTTTTGGACAAAAGTACAATTTTTGATAAATGTCTAAATATTCGGCTGTTTTGGCCATATGAAAAATAGTAAATGACTTTTAAAAATTCTGAGAAAAATATATGTCCACTATGGGACTATTTTTTGCTAAATCCCAGAAAAGAAATATTTTTGGAACTGATTTGGTATTTTTTATGAAAATAGTCTAGTTATGAGTAAATGAATTAAATATGCTATGTGAAGTAAAAAAATTGAAAAATAGGATTTTATGTCTTAAGAATCCTATATGAGGTATATGCAGATTTTTGATGAGGGTTTTGGTTATTGGTGATGAAATCTTATGAGTTTGATATTTTGGAATAATTAAATACATTATTTTAGTAAAGTGTAAACAATTAAAATAAATTATTTATAAATTTAAGAAATGTTATTCTTTCAATATCATTATACCGAAATATTGGTACGAATTTTATTGTAGAATTTCTACTTTTTTGAGTCGGGGTTAATATTCACGAGTTACTATTCATGAGTTACTATTCATGGGTTACTATTCACGAGTTACTATTTATGACAAAATTGGTTTCTTTTTCTGACCAAATTATAGTTGAGTTATGAATATTACTCTTGAGATTAAATCTATATGTTGATTATATTACTTTTATTATCATATATAACATTTTTATAACTCTGATGTTGAATTTCTCTTTCATTTGAGTGTAAAGATGGGTAAATTATTGGTATGATCGTGACTGAGAAATGTCTTTGGCCTGTAGTGCAAAGATGAATTATTAACTGGTATGATCATGACCATTGAATTTATAATTGAATATCTTTAGCTTAAGTGTAAAGATGAATTGATTAACATGGTTATAATTATTGTTTATATAAATTCTGAAATGATTATATATTTCTTTGAGATATGAATATATTTGGCCTGTAGTGCAAATATGAACTGTTGATGAATATCTTTGGCCTGTAGTGCAAAGATGAATTATTGATGAATATCTTTGGCCTGTAGTGCAAAGATGAATTATTGATGAATTTCTTTGGCCTATAGTACAAAGATGAATTGTTGATGAATATCTTTGGCCCGTAGTGCAAAGATGACATGTTATTGAATATCTTTGGCCAGTAGTACAAAGATGAACAGGTGTTGAGATGAACATGACCAACTGGTGATACAAATGAATATCTTTGGTCGTGGTGCAAAGATGAAGTTATTAGTATGATTATGAACAGGAAATGTGATTTGGTGTAACCATGATATTTGATATTCCATGTAAAGATAGGTGATGAAAATTATTTTCGTCCTGGATGAGAAGAGGAATTTAGAACTACAGTTATGATTATGAGTTATTCATATGATTGTGGACCAGAATTATTGATTGATGTTACAGGGATAAAATATTGTTGGTGGATTTTTAACATGGAGAAGATAATAGACTTTATAGTCTATTTGACTCTTCTAATGGATTGCTCGTTCCGCTGCAACTATGGTTGAAATTTTTATCATTTACCATATGTTCTAAATCTCTGATTTATTATTGATGAAGGCTATTGATAATTTAATTATCTTTAGTCATGATATTCTTTACTGAGCTAGTTGTGCTCACCCTTTTGCTTCACAATTCCTTTCAGGTAATAAGAGTGTAGCTGGGTCGAGCGGGGGTAACAAGGGAATAGAACGGTGGTCATCATTTAGTAGTTATATTTGGTGAAGAAAATAGGGTGAGGCGAACCCAACGTTGGAAGGGTGTTTTGCCACTATCATACAAGATGTCTAATGACATACAACCTCGTGTCATCATAAGACAGGGTTGTGCTCATCCACTTACTGAGTATATCTATGAGCACTACCTATATAATCTTGGTATTTGTTTGAAGTATAATTCACGATTAAAGACAGTGGAGATAATGATAAGTCAAGAGAAGACTCACCATTGGGAAGAATATGATAGTAATCATCTCGTTTTTCTTTGGGGTCTATTGGGTCAACCAAGGATAATTCTGTAGCCATATGATATCTATCATAACCTAGACGTATGGCCTCCCATGTACGAAGGTATCCTTGAGCACTTTCCAAAGATTCTAATTTCTAAAACAGTTTTTGACTATACCTTTATGTAAGGTGTCATTGTGAGGTGATGTCCACGGTTGGAACATGAGTCACATTTGGTATATATTTGTATCCAAACTCACAGCATATGTGTTGTTGTATTTTGCACGACAATTATTGTAATAAAGTTGTAGTTGTTTTCTGTACCATGTATTTGGCGACTCAGAATAGGTTGGATGGAATGGACCTATTTTGGGGTTGTCACAGTTGGTATCAGAGCTATAAGTAAAGAGCCCCGATCCTCTCGCTGGTGACTTCCTGTTGATGGGGGAGCACCGAAGCCAGACTCTCCGTAGGGGATGCCGTTCTGCGGTGGCAAACTGATAGGTATCAATGTAAGGTGCTGACATAGGTTGGTGTCCAGAGTCACAGTTGGTATCAGAGCTTAGGGATATGATCTCTGGCGGAGATCGGGAAATATAACTAGGAGGGGAGAGATGAGTAAATCATTCGCTAGTGTGTCCTACCTAATCTTATTTGTCGGTCAGTCATAATATCGGGATATTATGTGATATGTTAATTTGTTAAATTAACCCTTGTTTTGAAGCTGTATTCTAGAATGATATTTGAAATACAGGAGATGAGCAATGAAAAAATTATGATGACAGGGAAGATGAAATCTGAAATGAAAGGAAGGTATTCTCAATTCTTTGAAATATCAGGTACGTAAATTTCGAGGATGAAATTTCATAAGGAGGGGAGATTGTAAGACCCCGAATTTTATGAAATAAAAGTATTCAATTTTTTCTTATAATTACTATTCAGTAAATGGTTAAATTGATAAAAGTTTAAAGTTATGAGTGAAATGTGATTTTTTTTTGAAAATAAGCAAATGGTTATAAAATAATCATTATTGTTGGGAAATATTCGTTTGGTCGTGGAATATTCTTTCTATCGGGAAATATTCGTACGACGGCGCAGCTATTTGTGGGCCCCATAACGAAAAACGGTCGGATGAAGATAACGACAAAAATTGAATTTTTATAATTAACGGCGTAGTTGTTACCGTTAACACTGTTGGAATACCCGGTGGTTAAAAATACAGTAATACGCGTTATTACATAGTAGCACACGGTATTACACAGTATTTTTAAAATTATTGATTCTTACGTAAGAAGGCACTACTCAATAATTGTTACAGTAATTACTGTTCAATATTTTATTTTATTGATTCAATAATTGTTACGTTAAAATTTTATATTATTGTTGCTCAATAATTGTCACTGCATAGTATTTCCCATTATCAGATCAATAATTCATATTATTTGAATAATATTATTAGATAACATTATTGGCAATGTCTAGAAATTTCTGTCTAAGGAGAGATTTGGTCACCTAATTGCGCGCCAATAAGGATAAATCCTTATTGGAAAGCCCCTTCTTTCCTGGGAACGGCCTGGTTGTCATAAATGTGATTCTGTAATATTATCTGTGAATAATTAATTATTGATTCATATGATAAGGAAATTTTTATTTTATGTGGATATAAATGAGGGATATATTTTTGTGGTTAAAAATGAAGGAATTAACGTTAAGGTTTTTATCAGTATTTTTGTCGGAATGGAGGTATTAAAAATTAGGATTTTTGAGATATTTTGCGGGGGTTATAATTTTTAATCCGACCGTTGGATCGTGGTAATTTTTGGATATGTTATACATATATAAGTTGAGTATATGTCCACAAATTTTGAACCGTTAAAAATGAACGTATGATTTATTATGAATTTTACGAGATGACTGGTTCAGAAATTGTTGAATTTTCGGAGTTTATCATTTTGGTGGAAAATTCTAGAATTGGTGGGCTCCACTCTTGGTTGGTGAAGAAATGTGCTGAGATTTTTATTCAAATGTGGTGGGTGGGAATAGTAGCAGGTAAAGCCATCAGGTTACAGGTTAAGTCTGATTCGGCGTGCTAACATTTTCCTATAAATAGAGGGCTAAGTTAGAATTGAAAATCACACCAGAAACATAAGCTTTCTCTCTTTCTCTCTCTCTCTCTCTAGATTATTGAGTTTATTTTGTGAGTATTTAGATACTTGGTGAGTTGATATTCATCAGTGCAAGTTTTCTTCAGCGTCATATCCGATATCCAGTCAGAAGTGCTGCTCTTTTGAGGTAGGAGATAGTAAGGAATTTTAAGGGTTATTATGTTTTTCAGTTTCGTAATTTTTCTGATCTTCAAAAATTCTGGAAAAATTCGAAATGATAATTTGATGAGTTTTCTTGATTGTGTCCAAAAATAGTGATTTTTGGATGTATAGATTAAGAGTTATGAATTTTATGAGAAAAAACTATTTTAAAAGTAACCGCTTATAACTTCTTGGGGTTAACTCCAAAATTGATGAAATTTTTATTGAGAGTACATGCATATGATAAGAGTATACTCTGTGAATTTCATAATTTTTGGACAAAAGTACAATTTTTGATAAATGTCTAAATATTCGGCTGTTTTGGCCATATGAAAAATAGTAAATGACTTTTAAAAATTCTGAGAAAAATATATGTCCACTATGGGACTATTTTATACTAAATCCCAGAAAAAAAATATTTTTGGAACTGATTTGGTATTTTTCATGAAAATGGTCTAGTTATGAGTAAATGAATTAAATATGTTATGTGAAGTAAGAAAATTGAAAAATAGGATTTTATGACTTAAGAATCCTATATGAGGTATATGCAGATTTTTGATGAGGGTTTTGGTTATTGGTGACGAAATCTTATGAGTTTGGCATTTTGGAATGATTAAATGCATTATTTTAGTAAAGTATAAACAATTAAAATAATTTGTTTATAAATTTAAGAAATGTTATTCTTTCAATATCATTATACCGAAATATTGGTATGAGTTTTATTATGGAATTTCTACCTTTTTGAGTCGGGGTTAATATTCACGAGTTATTATTCATAGATTACTATTCACGAGTTACTATTCATGACAAAATTGGTTTCTTTTTCTGACCAAATTATAGTTGAGTTATGAATATTACTCTTGAGATTAAATCTATATGTTGATTATATTATTTTTATTATCATATATAACATTTTTATAACTCTGATATTGAATTTCTCTTTCACTTGAGTGTAAAGATGGGTAAATTATTGGTATGATCGTGACTGAGAAATGTCTTTGGCCTGTAGTGCAAAGATGAATTATTAACTAGTATGATCATGACCATTGAATTTATAATTGAATATCTTTAGCTTAAGTGTAAAGATGAATTGATTAACATGGTTATAATTATTGTTTATATAAATTCTGAAATGATTATATATTTCTTTGAGATATGAATATATTTGGCCTGTAGTGCAAATATGAACTGTTGATGAATATCTTTTGGCCTGTAGTGCAAAGATGAATTATTGATGAATATCTTTGGCCTGTAGTGCAAAGATGAATTATTGATGAATTTCTTTGGCCTATAGTACAAAGATGAATAGTTGATGAATATCTTTGGCCCGTAGTGCAAAGATGACATGTTATTGAATATTATTGGCCAGTAGTTCAAAGATGAACAAGTGTTGAGATGAACATGACCAACTGATGATACAAATGAATATCTTTGGCCGTGGTGCAAAGATGAAGTTATTAGTATGATTATGAACATGAAATGTGATTTGGTGTAACCATGATCTTTGATATTTCAGGTAAAGATAGGTGCTAAAAATTATCTTCGTCCTAGATGAGAAGAGGAATTTAGAACTACAGTTATGATTATGAGTTATTCATATGATTGTGGACCAGAATTGTTGATTGATGTTACAGGGATAAAACATTGTTGGTGGATTTTTAACATGGAGAAGATAATAGACTTTATAGTCTATTTGACTCTTCTAATGGATTGCTCGTTCCGCTGTAACTATGGTTGAAATTTTTATCATTTACCATATGTTCTAAATCTCTGATTTATTATTGATGAAGGCTATTGATAATTTAATTATCTTTAGTCATGATATTCTTTACTGAGCTAGTTGTGCTCACCCTTTTGCTTCACAATTCCTTTCAGGTAATAAGAGTGTAGCTGGGTCGAGCGGGGGTAACAAGGGAATAGAACGGTGGTCATCATTTAGTAGTTATATTTGGTGAAGAAAATAGGGTGAGGCGAACCCAACGTTGGAAGGGTGTTTTGCCACTATCATACAAGATGTCTAATGACATACAACCTCGTGTCATCATAAGACAGGGTTGTGCTCATCCACTTGCTGAGTATATCTATGAGCACTACCTATATAATCTTGGTGTTTGTTTGAAGTATAATTCACGATTAAAGACAGTGGAGATAATGATAAGTCAAGAGAAGACTCACCATTGGGAAGAATATGATAGTAATCATCTCGTTTTTCTTTGGGGTCTATTGGGTCAACCAAGGATAATTTTGTGGCCTTATGATATCTATGATAACCTAGACGCATGGCCTCCCATGTACGAAGGTTTCCTTGAGCACTTTCCAAAGATTCTAATTTCTAAAACAGTTTTTGACTATACCTTTATGTAAGGTGTCATTGTGAGGTGATGTCCACGGTTGAAACATGAGTCACATTTGGTATATATTTGTATCCAAACTCACAGCATATGTGTTGTTGTATTTTGCACGACAATTATTGTAATAAAGTTGTAGTTGTTTTCTGTACCATGTATTTGGCGACTCAGAATAGGTTGGATGGAATGGACCTATTTTGGGGTTGTCACATTCTACGCTCCAAGGTTATACCTCAAGTTAAAGTTTTATGGAGAAACCATGATGTTGAGGAAATGACTTGAGAGTTAGAATCTGAAATAAAATCAAGGTATCCTTACCTTTTCGACATACCAGGTATGTACCCTAATTTCGAGGGCGAAATTTCATAAGAAGGGGAGGTTGTAAGACCCCAACTTTTATAAATAAAGACGAATTTTCTATAAATATCATTTTTGAATATTATGGAGTTATAATGTTATAGTTGTGGGTAAAATTTATAAATTTTACAAAGTACGCAAGTTGTTATATAATATTCGATTGGTCGGGAAATATTCGTTTTAACAGAAAATATTCGTACAACGGCACAATCATTGGTGGACCCCACAACGGAATTATTGTCGGATTGAGAAAACGACAAAAATATTTTATTAAAAATAACGGCGGAAGTTTTACCATTGATACTGTTGAACTACTCAGTAGTAAAAGTACAGTAATACGTATGGTTGCATAGTAGCACACGGTATTGATTATTAATGCTTATGTGAGAAGTCACTCAGTTTGATTCAATTATTGTCAGTTAATAATATGAATTATTTAGCGATAATGACGTTTTATTTTATTCGTATTACGTAATAAAACAGAAACATCTTTTTATAAAAAACAGAATACTTTATTAAAGTTATTCTATAAATAGAATATATTATATTTTATTTAAAAGATTTTTCTTTAAATATGGACCGTCAGATTAAAGTAATCAATCTGGACCGTTCATGGATTAGTTACTATGCATTCTATTTTTCTATAAATAGCAGCTCATTTTTTCATTATTTCTTATGAATTCACTGAACTCTAGAGAGAGAAACTATAGAGAGAAACTATAGAAGGAGAAAAGAAAAGTATTCTGCTACTTAACTACTTTCTTATTTCAGCTCTTCTTTAAAACGGTAAGGGGTGTTATTCTTTCTTATTCATGAAGAGAACTTTTGTTATTCCATTTCTTATTATTCTGTTGGAATAACCTGTATACGCGGTCTACCTTATACTTGGTGACATTCTTTTATTATTCTGTTGGAACATCCTGTCCGTGTGTTTTACACCGGACCTGGTTCCGTCTTTGTTATTATTCTGTTGAAACATCTTGTCTGTGTGTTTTACACCGGACCTGGTTCCGTCTTTATTATTATTCTGTTGGAACATTCTGTCTGCGTGTTTTGCACCGGACCTGGTTCCGTCTTTGTTATTATTCTGTTGGAACATCCTATCTGTATGTTTTATACCGGACCTGGTTCCGTCTTTATTATTATTCTGTTAGAACATCCTGTCTATTTGTTTTACACCGGACCTGGTTCCGTCTTTATTATTATTCTGTTGGAATATCCTGTCTGTGCGTTTTACGCCGGACCTGGTTCTATTATTTATTATTCTGTGAGAATAACCTGTCTGTGCGGTCTATCGCATGCATGGTGATTTCTTTTGTTATTTCATTCTTTATTATACTCAGTTGGTTAAGTTTTGACTTCTATACTCCATGAAATTTGTGGAATATCCTTGATAATTGCGTTTCATCCAGTATCTTTTCATGAAAATATTCTTCTAAGCATTCTTAAATTTTACTCCACAAAGCAGTATCATGTTGACAATTTGGACGTTGTTAATTCTTGGATAAATTAATTCTTGAACTTGTTTTATTGAATTCTTATATCATTGTCATCATCCTCATGTTTATAAAATGTTAAAAGTCATCTGTGGTCTGTAGTGCATAGATGGACTTGGTATGATTATGACCAAGGATTATTCGGTATAATCATGACCGTAATGTTACAAATGATGTGGTAAAAGTTCTCATTGGCCCGTAGTGCGTTGATGGACAGTTGTTGGCATGATCATGACCATTAATGAATACACGAATTTCCTTGGCCGTAGTGCAGGGATGATTCGATGATGTGGATTATTTTATTAAGCTGAGTCCCAGCGATCACGGTGTTGAAAATCCTTTTAAATCATAAAAGATAGTAGAGTTTATTTTCTACTTGACTCTTTTAATGGATTGCTTGTTTCGCTGTAGTTAAACTTGATGTCTATTATATTTTATCAGTTTAACATTGTTGAAGGCTAATGATAATTTATTCTGGAACTAGTTGAGCTGGGGAGAACGTAGCTGGGGCAAGTCGGGGAACGGAGTGATGGTCCGAATGATAGTATTAGTTAGTAGTCCTCACTATTCTATGTAATAGTGTGTTAATAAATGTAATGAGGACTCCTTTTGAGTATGAATACTCTCTAGAAGATAATATTTGTATTCAAACTCACAGTTTATGTTTTGTCGTATTGTACACGACAGTTGTATTAGTAAGTTGTATTTGTATTCTGTACTATGTATCTGACGACCCAAGATGGGTGATGTATACCTAATTTTGGGGGCGTCACAGTATAGCTGAGTGACTTCTCACGTAAGCATTAATAATCAAAGATATTGTACAATACCGTGTGCTACTATGCAACCACGCGTAATACTGTACGTTTACAACCGGGTATTTCAACAGTTTAACGGTAGCCCTTTCGCCGTTATGTTTATAAAAAGATATTTATGTCATTTTCTAACAACAATAATACTTCCGTTGTGGGGTCCACCAATGATTGTGCCGTCGTACGAATATTCCATGTTAAAACGAATATTTTTCGACCAATCAAATATTTTATAACCATTTGTTTACTTTGTAAAATTTATAAATATTACCCATAACTATAACATTATATCAAATCCATATCATAATATTCAAAAAATATATTTTGAAAAAATTAATCTTTATTCATAAAAGTCGGGGTCTTACAACCTCCCCTTCTTAGGAAATTTCGCCCTCGAAATTAAGGTACGTACCTGGTATGTCGAAAAGGTGAGGATACATTGACTTCATTTCAGATTCTAACTCCCAGGTCATTTTGTGACACCCCCAAAACAGGTATACTTCACCTATTCTGAGTCGCCAAATACATGGTACATAAATCAAATACAAACTTCTTTTATACAATACGACAAAAGCGTAGCTGAGAGTTTTTACACGAATATTCACTTCTAGACAGTATTCAAACTCAAATAGAGTCCTCATTACATTTATTATCACACTATTTTATAGAATAATGATGACTATTATGACATCCATCTGGACCGTCACTCCATTCCCTGATTAGTCCCAACTATATTCTTATTTTCTGAAGAGAACAGTGAAAGAAAAGGGTGAGCTCAATTAGCCCAGTAAAAAATATTATGACTAAGATAATGCAGAATAAATTATCATTAGCCTTCGACAGTGTTAAACTGATAAAATATAATAAACATCAAGTTTAACTGCAGCGGAACGAGCAATCCATTAGAAGAGTCAAGTAGAGCATGATATCTATTATTTTCTATGATTTAAAAAGTTTATCATCAATTTTATCATTGAGAATCAGCTAAATAATTCACATCACCAAATTATCCATGCATTACGGCCAAGGATATTCGTTAGTATCACATCCATGAATTATCCATGCACTACGGGCCAAGGATATTCATTATTATTACATCCATGAATTAATATTTCATTACTGAGACTCAGCTCAATAATTAACCCACATCATTGAATTATCCATGCACTACGGGCCAATGATATTTATTAATATCACGACCACGAATTATCCATGCACTACGGGCCAAGGATATTCGTATTTTCACCAATGGTCATGATCATGCCAAACAATAATTCATCTTTGCATCCTTGACCGAAGAGAACGCATGGTCATGATCATACCAATAATTGTTCATCAATGCACTATAGGCCAATGATGACTTTTACCACATCATTTGTAATATTACGGGTCATGATTATACTGAATGATCCCTGGTCATAATCATACCAATCAACAGTTCATATTTGCACCCTTGGCCGAAGATAACTTTCATCACAATATAAGCATGAGGATGATGACAATGATATAAGCATTAATCAAACGAAATCAAGGATAAATATTAAAATCTTTAAATTTATCCAGAGTTTAAAATATCCAAATTGTCAACATGATACTGCTTTGTGGAGTAAAATTCAAGAATAATATTCATGTATTAAAAATAATTTTTAACAAAAAAAAAATTAATTTTTATCGTGAATAGTACCCCGGGAATATTACTTCGGGAATAGTACCCCGTGCATAGTACCCCGACATAAAAAGTACCCTGAATACCCGAGTGAATAGTAACCCGTGAATAGTAACTCGTGAATAGTAACTCGTGGATAGTACCCCGACATGAAAAGATCAATAATTATCAAGAATGCTCAGAATAATATTTTCATGAAAAGATACTGGATGAAGCGCAAATATCAAGGATATTCTACTAATTTCACGGAGTATAGAAGCAATAATTCAACAAAATAAGTGTAGAATTAGGAATACGAAATGAAATAATATTACCTACATACTACAGAGTATGGAAGAAAATATTATTTCATACGAATATTGAACAAAAATAATATCCCTTACGAATAAGAAATAAATAACATCTCTTATCTTAGTAGAAAGTTGGATACTGCAATAGTAAAGTAGCAAAATATTCTTCTTCTTTCTCTCTATAGCTTCTCTATCTATAATTGCTCTTGTGAGTCTTAGTGAATTGGTGATAATAAAAGAAGAATGAACTTCTATTTATAGGAAAATATAGTTTCGATAATTGCACGTTTTGGGGCTCGAATTATTACAATATAGTACCTTTATCTTTTCTTCTATTTTTAATTTAGTCCTGCAAGTATTATTAAACTTGCACCACCTCCCCTAATAGTACATACATGTGAATCAATAGTACACTCATGTAAATCAATAGTTCTATACATGTGAAAATAATAGTTACAGTATAGTACCTTCATCTATACCTCTATTTTTAATTTAGTCATGCAAGTATTATCAATCTTACACCACCTCCCCTAATAGTACATGCATGTTACTAAATAATACATACATGTGAACAAATAATTATAAGTATGTGAATTAATAGCAATTAATTGCTCATTTATTCATCATTAATACTATAACTCACAATATTTAACAACCAGATCATTCCCAGGAAAGAGGGGGCTTTCTGATAAGGATTTCTCCCTACTGGCGTGCAATTAAGTGACCAAATCCCTTTTCTTGACAGAACTTTCTAGACATGATCAATATTACAAATAATAATATGAATAACCTTGTCGTCTCAATTATTGATTTAAAAATATAAAATATTATGCAGATGATACTATGAAAATAATTGAATCAATAATATGAGAGATATTATGCAGCAATTACTATAGCAATAATTGAGTATAACTGAGTGACTTCTCACGTAAATATCAATAATCAATGTCGTGTGCTACTATGCAACCACGCGTATTACTGTTCTTTTACCACCGGGTATTTCAACAGTTTAACGGTAAAACTTTCGCCGTTATTTTATAAAAAGATATTTATGTCATTTTCTAACTACGACAATTGTGACGCCCCCGGATCCGGGTCCTCTGACCCCGGTTCGGTTATCACGATAAAATACAAACATCCACCTCTAAACAACATACGATAACTAAAATGCGAAAAAATAATAAACGTACGTCGTTCATTCAAAAGGGGTTACTAGTCCCAAGATTCGATAACCTTAATAAAGTTTTACAAACATACCCTATAATAGTAATTAGGGTTCATATTACATCACAGTAATTTAAACTAAGCACAAAATAAACTCTGCTCAACAATTCTACATCTTTTCTTTACCCTTGTCCTTTCCTGAGGTCTCAGGCTTAGCTGCAATATAATTCATGATATAGCAAGGATGAGCAATAAGTTTGCTCAACAAGTTTAAATACAACAATAAGGATATATCATGATGAATGGAAAAATATCTGGCAATGGATTCAACAATATGAATATCTGACGGATTCAACAATATGAATATCGCAAGCAAAGATAATGATTGCTTTTAGAATAACTGCTAGTCAAATAGACTTTGAACTATAACACTCTAATGGAATCAATAGCTAATTGACCCTTTGGTTACTGGCTACAGATTAAGTACATGAGGGGATCAGCCTCGCGTACCCTATGTATATGCATAACATTTAAATATGCTCTGTTGTATCTTATATTAGATACCTAGGGTACTCCCCTATCATAAGAGGGGTGTTCTTTCAGTCTAAGAATTCTTACCATCAATTGGTTTGGATAGCTTTTATAAAACTTCATAGGCTTGTCTGACCGGACAAAGGTTCAGACTCTATTTACCACAGTTCAAGAATTTTTGAACTTTAAATGATGTACAAGTGCAAGACTGTACGAACTCAAGTGCACTAAGTGCGAATATCAATAATATCGATGTGGAATAATTATAAGGAAACTAAACCACTTAATAGCATGCTTGGAAATAAGATTCAAGCTTAAATGAATAACTTTCAATTCAACAATATCCTGCTGAATGCAATATGAGAAGGATAGGAAAACTTTCACAAACTCAAAGTTGTGTAAGTTAGGAAACTTGCAACATAAAAATTTCGGATACTTGCTCAATATAATTTAGGGTAAGTTTAGGGAAACTTGCTTAACAAAAGTAGGGTTCAAAGAACTTGCACGAACATATACCTATTTGCACCAAATAAAGGTAGTGCGTAAGGTTTAGATACTTGCCTGTTTGCTCAGCTACAAGATAAAACTAGCTTTAACTAACTCGCGTTCAAACGACTTAACATTAACAGATCGGTCTTTCAATTAATATGTGTAAACCAATACGAGTCTACACTTAAAAGAAACAAGTCATCACATAGCATGCTTCTCAACACATTATATGACATATTGGTCACACCTTACAAAGTAAGTAATCATATAAGCATGCCTTGAAAGTCAGAATCAAAAAATAGAATCTATTTGTGACTGCAGGCCGGCGCAGCTGCGCCTGGTCTAGGCCTAGGGACGGCGCAGCTGCGCAGGCCCCTGGCCAGACCAGGTTTGAGCTGTGCTGTCCTAACTTCAGTCCAACTCTAACACACTAATCACACGTACCATTTAACATACATACATGCTAGAGTTTCACAAATAACACATGATCCTACTTGAGTTCATTACATCAAGTTTAACTTGCACATTATATGTCATTAAAACACAAAAATCATGTAATCATCAAGTTTAATACATACGAATCATGTTTAGGAGTAATATAGCTATAACATGACATCTTACTACTTTAGTATCTTAGTACTCACATAATATGCATTTATGTTTGAAAATATATCCAAGGTTGTCTTTGAAATCATTTTAACACGAATGATGCAAGATAACACATATGAGACAACTTCAAAACTCTTTCCATAAGGAGTTAAGTCATGCCAACCTCCTTTCAATATCAGAAACTAAATCTCTTAGCATTCATGTTTATTAGCCTTAACTAAGCTTTTCTTTTCAAATTAAGTGCTAGCACAAAGCTAATCAAGTTGGTCATGGATATAATAGCTATGAATCATACATCATGCTAATTTAGGTTCCAAATCAGTCATGTATATGGTCTCGTAAGTTCAGAACTTGTGAACATAAGTTTTCCTCAAAGTTAGTTTCGAAAACTCTAAGTTTTTTTACATTTTTCTTACTAATCCAAGTTGATTACTACATACCACATACACAAGCTTTTCGTAACATGTTATACTCCTCTATAGGTATGTATCTAGGTCATAACATCAAGTTAGTAACACATATAACCAACAGAAACCAAAAACTGGAACTGAGGTTCGGCGCAGCTGCGCTGCACCCTAGTACAATTAGGGCGCAGCTGCGCCATGCTAGGAAAAAAATTGATTTTGGGTTACGGCGCAGCTGCGCTGCACCCTAGTACAAATAGGGCACAGCTGCGCCATGCCTGCATCAAAGACAGTGAGCAGACTCTGTTTGCAGTTCAGCAACCCATCATGCAAAAATCCTTACAACATTGCTTCTAACATAACCCAACAAACACCATACATGCTTAATTCAAGTAATCTTAACAAAACTCAACTAATGACATAAGTGGGATTTTCATACCTCTTGTGGTAATTGTGTTGCAATACTCTCACTCCTTACAAGATCCTTAGCAAATAAATCTCAGCAATTGCAACAAGGAAGATGGAGGTCTTATTTATAGAAGAATGGTTAACTAGATAATGCCATTACCTCACAAATCAACCCATTGGATTTCAAGAATGCAATATGGATAAGAGAAATTTGGTGATAGTTGGTAATCTAAATCATAAATCCCACTCAATCCTACTAATTGGTCTAGGATTGATGAATTTGAGAGGAAGCTAGGCTTGCTAGCTTATTCACGTGGGAAGAAAGAAATGGGACTCTTTGTGACGCCCCCAGAATAGGTATACAACACCCATTCAGAGTCGCCAAATACATGGTACAGAAAGCAAACTACAACTTCAATAATACAATTGTCGTGCAAAATACGACAACACATACTGTGAGTTTAATACAAATTTCTTCTAGACAATATCCACACTCAAATAAGTCCTCGTTACAATTATTCAAACACTATTTTACAGAAATAGTGAGGACTGTTAAAACATCTTTCTAGAAACCATCACTCCGTACCCCGACTAGTTCCTGCTATGTTCTCACCTCCTGAGAAGAAAAATGGAACAAAAAGGAAAAGGGTGAGCTCAACTAGCCCAGTAAAGAATATTATGACTAAGATAATATACAACAAATTATCGTTAGTCTTCAACAGGGGAAAAATCTGATAAAAATAATCGACAACAAGTTTTAGATCAACAACTGCAGCGGAAACAGCAAACCATTAGAAGAGTCAAGTAGAGAAAGAATTCTACTATCTTCTAAGATTTAAAAGTCCATCATCAATTTTTTATCCCTGTAACATCAATTAATAATCATCTTTATCCAAATATTCATATTTGCACTACAGGCCAAAGATATTCATTTGTATCACTGTCGGTCATGTTCATCTCAACACCTGTTCATCTTTGCACTACAGGCCAAAGATATTCATCAAGTAATATACATCTTTGCACTACAGGCCAAAGATATTCAGTAATATCATCATTTAGGACTGAGGATGATGAAAATATCTTAAAGAGAACGAATCAATGAGACAGAAGGACAAATAGTAGGGATTCGTATAACAGTTTATCCAAGATCAATAATACTTTATAATAATCAATTGTGAAGCAGAATTCAAAAATAAAGATCGAAACATGGATACAATCAAAGATAGTAACCATAATAGACATCTTGGACAAAAAGGAAAATTTTATTTTTCGGTGAATAGTGCCGTATTCGTGAATAGTGCCGTATACGTGAATAGTAAACCCCGACACAAAAAGTTTCAAATTTGATAAAAATCATATCAATATTTCAGCATAATGATATTGAAGAAAATAATATCATTAAGAAGAAAATAATATCCCTTACCTCAAAATATCAGTACTTCTGGTCGGAATACCGGTATAAGGCTGAAAGAAACTTGCTCTGATGAATAGAAACTCTCAAAGTATCTAAATACTCACAAATATACACTCAATAATCTAGAGAGAGAAAGAGAGAAACTTGTTTTGGTGTGATTTTCAATTCTAACTTAGCCCTCTATTTATAGGAAAATTTTGGTAGGTTTGACCTGCAACCTGATGGCTTTACCTGCTACTATTCCCACCCACCACATTTGAAATATAATTCAACACATTTCTTCCACAACCACAAGTGGGGCCCCACCAATTCTAGAATTTCCACCAAAATGATAAACTCCGAAAATTCAATAATTTCTGAAACCAGTCATCTTGTAAAATTCGTAATAAATCATACGTTTATTTTTAACGGTTCAAAATTTGTGGACATATACTCAACTTATATATGTATAACATATCCAAAAATTACCACGATCCAACGGTCGGATTAAAATTATAACCCCCGCAAACTATCTCAAAAACCCTGATTTTTAATACCTCCATTCCGACAAAAATACTGACAAAAACCTCAACATTAACTCCTTCATTTTTAACCACAAAAATATATCCTCATTTTAATCACATAAAATAATATTTCTTATCATATGAATCAATAATTTATTATTCACAAATAATATTACAGAATCACAATTATGACAACCAGGCCGTTCCAGGAAAGAGGGGGCTTTCCAATAAGGATTTCTCCTTACTGGCGCGCAATTAGATGACCAAACCTCTCCTTAGACAGAACTTTCTAGACATTGCCAATAATGTTATCTAATAATATTATTCAAATAATATGAATTATTGATCTGATAATGGAAAATACTGTGCAACAACAATTATTGAAACAACAATAATATAAAATATCAACGCAGCAATTATTGAATCAATAAAATAAAATATTGAATAATAACTACTGTAACAATTATTGAGTAGTGCCTTCTTACGTAAGAATCAATAATTGGTGCAATACCGTGTGCTACTGTATTTTAACTACCGGGTATTCCAACAGTATTAACGGTAATAACTACGTCGTTATTTATAAACAACTTATACTTGTCGTTTTCTTCATCCAATCGCTTTCCGTTATGGGGCCCACGCAAGGCTGCGCCGTCGTACGAATATTCCCCGACAGCAAGAATATTCCAACAACCGAATATTCACCGACCAAAAATAAATATTTTATAACCACTTGCTTATTTTGTAAAATTTGCACATTTCACCCATAACCAAAGTATTATATCAAATTAACCCCTTATTATTCACAATAATATTTAGAGAAAATTTGATTTTATTATTAATAAGTTGGGGTCTTACAACCTCCCCTCCTTATGAAATTTCGTCCTCGAAATTGACGTACGTACCTGATGTTTCAAAAAGGTGAGGATACCTCGCTTTCATTTCTGATTCCAACTCCCAGGTCATTTCTTCAATAGCATGGTTTCTCCACAAACCTTAATTGTGGTATAACTTGTGCGTAGGACATGCTCTTTCCTATCCAAGATCTTAACAGGTACCTCCTCGTACGTTTAAATCTTAGCTATCTCGTCTGGTTTCTAATCAATAATGTGGTTCGGGTCTTTAACATATTTACGAAGCATAGATATGTGAAACATTATGAACACGAGACATGCTTGGAGGTAATGCGAGTCTATATGCCACATTTCCTTTTCGCTCAAGAATCTCAAATGGACCAACAAATCTTGGATTGAGTTTTCCTTCTTCCCAAATCTTGTAACTCCCTTCCATGGTGCAACACGTAACAATACATGATACCCAATATTAATTTTCAGTCCTTCCGATGAAGATCCGCATAATCTTTTGTCGATCCTGTGCGTTTGTATACGTTGTCGAATCGTTTGGATCTTCTCTGTAGTAATGCGTGCCAATTCTGGTCCCAACAATGTTGCTTCACCCACCTCGTCCCAGCATACTGGAGAAACGACATTTTCTTCCATACAACGCCTCAAATGGAGCCATACCTATGCTCGCCTGATAATGTTGTTGTAGGAGAATTCCACCAATGGTAGGTACTTATCCCAACTCCCTTTGAGATCTAAGACACAAAGTCTTAATAGATCTTCAAGAGTTTGAATAGTCCTCTCTGATTGTCCGTCCGTTTGAGGATGGTATGCTGAACTGAATCGTAAATCCGTGCCCATAGCTTTCTGCAAGCTAACCCAAAAACGTGAAGTGAATCTTGGGTCACGATCCGAAACTATGGATACTGGCATGCCATGCAATCTCACAATCTCGTTCACGTACATACTAGCAAGACGTTCAAGGGAATAAGTCTCACGTATCGGCAAGAAATGAGCGGACTTGGTTAATCTATCAACAATAACCCAAATAGCATCTATGCCTTGAGAAACCTGGGAAGACCCGTAACAAAATCCATAGTAATGTGTTCCCACTTCCATTTCGGAATCTCAAGTGGTTGCAATGGACCCTTTGGTACTTGATGCTCCGCTTTTACACGTTGACAAGTTAAACATCTCGAGATAAACTCCGCGATCTCTCTTTTCATATTGCTCCACCAAATGTATGTCGAAGATCGTGATACATTTTGGTACTCCCAGGATGGATTGCAAATGGTGTGTTGTGTGCCTCCATCATATTCTATGCTTCAAGTCAAAATCGTTAGGACACAAAGTCTTGGAGTTGATCGAAGTATTCCTTTTCATGATTCTTACTTCTGGGAATAGCACCTTCTTGCATTTCTTCTTCATACGCATCAGCTCCATGTCCGTAGCTAGAGCAGTTTAACTTTATCGATTTAAAGCGGTTCTACTCGTATATTTGATATCATCATGTGGGTACTTGGAGCCTTATCTCTATTCTTCCTTTGCAAGTCATACAAAATGGCCTTGTGTTAAAAACATTGCACTCGTAATGAATATGATTCTTCTACTCAATGCGTCAGTACTACGTTTGCTTTTCAGGATGTATGGATGGTATGATCGTAATCTTTCAAACATCGTGTGACGCCCCCAAATAGGTATAACAACACCCATTCTGAGTCGCCAAATACATGGTACAGAAAGCAAACTACAACTTCAATAATACAATTGTCGTGCAAAATACGACAACACATACTGTGAGTTTAAATACAAATATTGTCTTCTAGACAATATCCACACTCAAATAAATCCTCATTACAATTATTCAAACACTATTTTTACAGAAATAGTGAGGACTGCTAAAACATCTTTCTAGAACCATCACTCCATACCCCGACTAGATCCTGCTATGTTCTCACCTCCTGAGAAGAAAAATGGAACAAAAAGGAAAAGGGTGAGCTCAACTAGCCCAGTAAAGAATATTATGACTAAGATAATATACAAACAAATTATCGTTAGTCTTCAACAGGGAAAATCTGATAGAATATAATCGACAACAAGTTTTAGATCAACAACTGCAGCGGAAACAGCAAACCATTAGAAGAGTCAAGTAGAGAAAGAATTCTACTATCTTCTAAGATTTAAAAGTCCATCATCAATATTTTATCCCTGTAACATCAATTAATAATCATCTTTAACCAAATATTCATCTTTGCACTACAGGCCAAAGATATTCATTTGTATCACATGTCGGTCATGTTCATCTCAACACCTGTTCATCTTTGCACTACAGGCCAAAGATATTCATCAAGTAATCATACATCTTTGCACTACAGGCCAAAGATATTCAGTAATATCATCATTTAGGACTGAGGATGATGAAAAATATCTTAAAGAGAACGAATCCAATGAGACAGAAGGACAAATAGTAGGGATTCGTATAACAGTTTATCCAAGATCAATAATACTTCATAATAATCAATTGTGAAGCAGAATTCAAAAATAAAGATCAAAACATGGATACAATCAAAGATAGTAACCATAATAGACATCTTGGACAAAAAGGGAAAATTTTATTTTTCGGTGAATAGTGCCGTATTCGTGAATAGTGCCGTATACGTGAATAGTGCCGTATACGTGAATAGTAACCCCGACACAAAAAGTTCCAAATTTGATAAAAACTCATATCAATATTTCAGCATAATGATATTGAAGAAAATAATATCATTAAGAAGAAAATAATATCCCTTACCTCAAAATATCAGTACTTCTGGTCGGAATACCGGTATAAGGCTGAAAGAAACTTGCTCTGATGAATAGAAACTCTCAAAGTATCTAAATACTCACAAAATACACTCAATAATCTAGAGAGAGAAAGAGAGAAAACTTGTTTCTGGTGTGATTTTCAATTCTAACTTAGCCCTCTATTTATAGGAAAATTTTGGTAGGTTTGACCTGCAACCTGATGGCTTTACCTGCTACTATTCCCACCCACCACATTTGAAATATAATTCAGCACATTTCTTCACCAACCACAAGTGGGGCCCACCAATTCTAGAATTTTCCATCAAAATGATAAACTCCGAAAATTCAACAATTTCTGAACCAGTCATCTGTAAAATTCATAATAAATCATACGTTCATTTTTAACGGTTCAAAATTTGTGGACATATACTCAACTTATATATGTATAACATATCCAAAAATTACCACGATCCAACGGTCGGATTAAAAATTATAACCCCCGCAAATATCTCAAAAACCCTGATTTTTAATACCTCCATTCCGACAAAAATACTGATAAAAAACCTCAACATTAACTCCTTCATTTTTAACCACAAAAATATACCTCATTTATATCCACATAAAATAAATATTTCCTTATCATATGAATCAATAATTAATTATTCACAAATAATATTACAGAATCACATTTATGACAACCAGGCCGTTCCCAGGAAAGAGGGGGCTTTCCAATAAGGATTTTCCTTACTGGCGCGCAATTAGATGACCAAACCTCTCCTTAGACAGAACTTTCTAGACATTGCCAATAATGTTATCTAATAATATTATTCAAATAATATGAATTATTGATCTGATAATGGAAAATACTGTGCAGCAACAATTATTGAAACAACAATAATATAAAATATCAACGCAGCAATTATTGAATCAATAAAATAAAATATTGAATAATAACTACTGTAACAATTATTGAGTAGTGCCTTCTTACGTAAGAATCAATAATTGGTGCAATACCGTGTGCTACTGTATTTTAACCACCGGGTATTCCAACAGTATTAACGGTAACAACTACGCCGTTATTTATAAACAACTTATACTTGTCGTTTTCTTCATCCAATCGCTTTCCGTTATGGGGCCCACACAAGGCTGCGCCGTCGTACGAATATTCCCGACAGCAAGAATATTCCACGACCAAACGAATATTCCCCGACAAAATAAATATTTTATAACCACTTGCTTATTTTGCAAAATTTGCACATTTCACCCATAACCAAAGTATTATATCAAATTAACCCCTTATTATTCACAATAATATTTAGAGAAAATTTGATTTTATTCATTAATAAGTTGGGGTCTTACAACCTCCCCTCCTTATGAAATTTCGTCCTCGAAATTGACGTACGTACCTGATGTTTCAAAAAGGTGAGGATACCTCGCTTTCATTTCTGATTCCAACTCCCAGGTCATTTCTTCAATAGCATGGTTTCTCCACAAAACCTTAACTTGTGGTATAACCTTCGTGCGTAGGACATCTTTCCTATCCAAGATCTTAACAGGTACCTCCTCGTACGTTAAATCTTCAGCTATCTCGTCTGGTTCTAACTCAATAATGTGGTTCGGGTCTTTAACATATTTACGAAGCATAGATATGTGAAAAACATTATGAACACGAGACATGCTTGGAGGTAATGCGAGTCTATATGCCACATTTCCTATTCGCTCAAGAATCTCAAATGGACCAACAAATCTTGGATTGAGCTTTCCTCTCTTCCCAAATCTTGTAACTCCCTTCCATGGTGCAACACGTAACAATACATGATCCCCAATATTAAATTCCACGTCCTTCCGATGAAGATCCGCATAACTCTTTTGTCGATCCTGTGCCGTTTGTATACGTTGTCGAATCGTTTGGATCTTCTCTGTAGTAATGCGTACCAATTCTGGTCCCAACAATGTTGCTTCACCCACCTCGTCCCAGCATACTGGAGAACGACATTTTCTTCCATACAACGCCTCAAATGGAGCCATACCTATGCTCGCCTGATAACTGTTGTTGTAGGAGAATTCCACCAATGGTAGGTACTTATCCCAACTCCCTTTGAGATCTAAGACACAAAGTCTTAATAGATCTTCAAGAGTTTGAATAGTCCTCTCTGATTGTCCGTCCGTTTGAGGATGGTATGCTGAACTGAATCGTAAATCCGTGCCCATAGCTTTCTGCAAGCTAACCCAAAATCGTGAAGTGAATCTTGGGTCACGATCCGAAACTATGGATACTGGCATGCCATGCAATCTCACAATCTCGTTCACGTACATACTAGCAAGACGTTCAAGGGAATAAGTCTCACGTATCGGCAAGAAATGAGCGGACTTGGTTAATCTATCAACAATAACCCAAATCGCATCTATGCCTTGAGAAACCTTGGGAAGACCCGTAACAAAATCCATAGTAATGTGTTCCCACTTCCATTTCGGAATCTCAAGTGGTTGCAATGGACCCTTTGGTACTTGATGCTCCGCCTTTACACGTTGACAAGTTAAACATCTCGAGATAAACTCCGCGATCTCTCTTTTCATATTGCTCCACCAAAATGTATGTCGAAGATCGTGATACATTTTGGTACTCCCAGGATGGATTGCAAACGGTGTGTTGTGTGCCTCCATCATTATTCTATGCTTCAAGTCAAAATCGTTAGGAACACAAAGTCTGGAGTTGACTCGAAGTATTCCTTCTTCATCGATTCTTGCTTCTGGAATAGCACCTTCTTGCACTTTCTTCTTCATACGCATCAGCTCCATGTCCGTAGCTTGAGCAGCTTTAACTTTATCGATTAAAGTCGGTTCTACTCGTATATTTGATATCATCATGTGGGTACTTGGAGCCTTCATCTCTATCTCCATCCTTTGCAAGTCATACAAAATGGGCCTTTGTGTTAAAAACATTGCACTCGTACCCGCATATGATCTTCTACTCAATGCGTCAGCTACTACGTTTGCTTTTCCAGGATGGTATTGGATGGTATGATCGTAATCTTTCAACAGCTCAAGCCAACGTCGTTGCCGCATGTTGAGTTCCTTTTGGGTGAAGAAATATTTGAGGCTTTTATGATCTGTATAGATCTCCACTTTCTCCCATACAGGTAGTGTCTCCAGATCTTCAACGCAAAAACGACTGCTGCCAACTCCAAATCATGAGTAGGATAATTCCTCTCATATTCTTTGAGTTGTCGTGAGGCATAGGCTATGACTTTCCCATGTTGCATGAGAACACATCCTAACCCTTTGCCTGAAGCATCGCTGTAGATAACAAATCCATCCGAACCAGATGGTATTGTCAAAACAGGTGCCGAAATGAGTCTCCTCTTGAGTTCTTGGAAACTCTTCTCGCATTCCTCACTCCATACGAATTTTGTATCTTTCGAGTCAGCTGAGTTAACGGAGTAGCGATTCGAGAAAATCCTTCCACAAATCTCCGATAATAACCAGCTAAGCCCAGAAAGCTACGTACTTCGGTTACCGACTTCGGTTGCTCCCAACTTTGTATGGCTTCAATCTTCGCGGGTCGACAGATACTCCATGTTTTGACACCACGTGCCCAAGGAATGCTACTTCCTCAAGCCAGAACTCGCATTTCTTCAGTTTGGCATATAGCTTGTTTTCACGAAGCCTTTGCAGTACCAGCTTCAAATGGCGCTCATGATCTTCACGGCTTTTGGAATAGATGAGGATGTCATCAATAAAGACAACAACGAACTGATCCAAATATTCTTTGAATACACGGTTCATCATATCCATGAAGGCAGCAGGAGCATTAGTCAATCCAAAAGACATTACTAAGAATTCATAATGCCCGTACCGAGTTCTGAAGGCAGTCTTTGGAATATCCTCAGTTTTAATCTTCAGCTGATGATATCCAGAACGAAGATCGATCTTTGAAAAGAATTTGCTCCTTGCAACTGGTCAAACAGGTCATCAATGCGAGGTAGCGGATACCTATTCTTGATAGTGACATGATTCAATTCTCGATAGTCAATACAAAGTCGCATACTCCCGTCTTTCTTCTTTACGAATAAAACAGGAGCACCCCAAGGAGACGTACTAGGACGAATAAAACCGATGTCCAACAACTCCTGTAGTTGGACTTTTAACTCCTGAAGTTCAATAGGAGCCATTCGATATGGGGTTTTAGAAATGGGCTTTGTACGGGTTCAAGGTCAATAAAGAATTCAACTTCTCGTTTCCGGGGTAGACCAGGAAGTTCTTCAGGAAATACATCGGGAAATTCTCTAACAATAGAAATATTATTCAAATCTGACTTGTCTTTGTTCAAATCCATAACATGGGCTAAGAAAGCTTGACATCCGTTTTTCAATAAACGAATAGCTTTGTGGCTTGATATGACAGTGACTGATTTTAGTGGTTTAGTAGTTTGAATTCGTATGACAGGTTGGTTAGGAATATGAAAACTAACAACCTTACGAAAACAATCAATTTTAGCATGATGAGTGGTTAACCAATCAATTCCTAAAATCACATCAAAAGCAAGTATCTTTAAAGAGATAAGATCAACAGGTAATGTGATAGTGCCAACTTGGATCATGCAAGATTTATAAACTGTAGATGTAACGAAGGTTTCACCCAACGGAGTTTCAACAGATAAGTTAAAGTCCAATTTCTCCGGAGTCAAGTTTAAACGTTGAGCACAAGCAGGAGAGATAAAAGAATGGGTAGAACCGGTATCTAGTAAAGTATAAACTTCGCAAGAATTCAAGATTAGCTTACCCGTGATCACCTCGTTCGGGTTTCTCGCGTTTTGGCCAGTAACGACAAACGCCCTTCCAGGAACCGCTGATTTCGACTTATCCGGGATAACTTTTGGAGTCACCATCCCGCTGAACTTGGTTTTGCTACAGAACACTCTCGAGCTATATGACCTTCCTTTCCACAGTTATAACATACCTTGGATTGTTGTGGGCAGTTTGGGCTGATATGTCCCTCTTTCCCACATTTGTAACATACGACGGTGGTCGTTCTCCTCCCCTAGAAACAGTTGATGTTTGTGCTGACGTCTTCACGTTATCATTGTTGTACCTTCTCTTCTTGAAATCTCCTCCCGACTCGCTCCTTCTATTATCACGACCACGATTACCACCAGAGTGGTTACCGCTTTTGTCCGAATGTTTTCCTCCCTGCTGGTTTTCATTGCTTCGATGACTGCCGCCACCGGTATGACCCTGGTTGTGGTCCCTCGGTTGCACATACTCATTATCTCGCTCTAATAATTGAGCCCTGTTTACAACATCTGAATATAAAGAAAATTTATGAGAGATAAGATATTGCCGAATCTCGGGTTTTAGACCTCTCAGAAACATCCTTGTCATTCGTTCCTCATTTTCGACCAAATGAGGTGCAAACCTGGATAACTCTGCAAACTTCGCCTCGTACTGGGACACCGTCATGTTGTTTTGTTCCAGTCTAATAAACTCAACCTCCTTCATATGACGAATACTTTCAGGAAAGTACTTGTCATTGAACAGTTTTTGAAATGTTTCCCAGGACATGTTGAGTGCGTCAGGCTGGGTACGCTTCACAGACTCCCACCAGTAGTCTGCCTCACCGCGGAACATAAATGTGGCGAATGGAACCTTCTGTTCCTCCGTGCATCCCAAGACATCAAATATCTTGGTAATTTGCTTGACCCACGTTTCCGCCATGATCGGATCCGGCTTTCCCTTAAATTCTGGTGGTCCCAATTCTTTGAACTGCTTAGCTGTGACAAACCGCGCGTTGTTATCATTTCCACCCGTATTCTGCACACGAGTCTCCCTCGTCTGATTTTGCATGAACTGCAAAAAGCTCCTAAACATTCCATCATTCATCGTTTGCTCGGTAACGTTGTTTACAGGAGGAATATTGCCTTCCTGTTGCACGTTCCCCTGGGTAGTGATCAAAGGTGTCTCCACGGTCTGATTTACTCCATTATTAACGTTCTCAGCTGCCATTCTTAAATACTGCCATAAAACAAGGGTTAATAGTCATGTCATATATTATCCCTATACTCTGACCGACCAAATAAACACCAAATAAACTTAGTCAGGTCATACTAGCGAAGGAATTCCCCGTCTCTCCCCTCCTAGTTCTTGTCTCACATCTCAGCCAGGGATCATATCCCTAAGCTCTGATACCAACTGTGACGCCCCCAAAATAGGTATACAACACCCATTCTGAGTCGCCAAATACATGGTACAGAAAGCAAACTACAACTTCAATAATACAATTGTCGTGCAAAATACGACAACACATACTGTGAGTTTAAATACAAATATTGTCTTCTAGACAATATCCACACTCAAATAAATCCTCATTACAATTATTCAAACACTATTTTACAGAAATAGTGAGGACTGCTAAAACATCTTTCTAGAACCATCACTCCATACCCCGACTAGATCCTGCTATGTTCTCACCTCCTGAGAAGAAAAATGGAACAAAAAGGAAAAGGGTGAGCTCAACTAGCCCAGTAAAGAATATTATGACTAAGATAATATACAAACAAATTATCGTTAGTCTTCAACAGGGAAAAATCTGATAGAATATAATCGACAACAAGTTTTAGATCAACAACTGCAGCGGAAACAGCAAACCATTAGAAGAGTCAAGTAGAGAAAGAATTCTACTATCTTCTAAGATTTAAAAGTCCATCATCAATATTTTATCCCTGTAACATCAATTAATAATCATCTTTAACCAAATATTCATCTTTGCACTACAGGCCAAAGATATTCATTTGTATCACCTGTCGGTCATGTTCATCTCAACACCTGTTCATCTTTGCACTACAGGCCAAAGATATTCATCAAGTAATCATACATCTTTGCACTACAGGCCAAAGATATTCAGTAATATCATCATTTAGGACTGAGGATGATGAAAAATATCTTAAAGAGAACGAATCCAATGAGACAGAAGGACAAATAGTAGGGATTCGTATAACAGTTTATCCAAGATCAATAATACTTCATAATAATCAATTGTGAAGCAGAATTCAAAAATAAAGATCAAAACATGGATACAATCAAAGATAGTAACCATAATAGACATCTTGGACAAAAAGGGAAAATTTTATTTTTCGGTGAATAGTGCCGTATTCGTGAATAGTGCCGTATACGTGAATAGTGCCGTATACGTGAATAGTAACCCCGACACAAAAAGTTCCAAATTTGATAAAAACTCATATCAATATTTCAGCATAATGATATTGAAGAAAATAATATCATTAAGAAGAAAATAATATCCCTTACCTCAAAATATCAGTACTTCTGGTCGGAATACCGGTATAAGGCTGAAAGAAACTTGCTCTGATGAATAGAAACTCTCAAAGTATCTAAATACTCACAAAATACACTCAATAATCTAGAGAGAGAAAGAGAGAAAACTTGTTTCTGGTGTGATTTTCAATTCTAACTTAGCCCTCTATTTATAGGAAAATTTTGGTAGGTTTGACCTGCAACCTGATGGCTTTACCTGCTACTATTCCCACCCACCACATTTGAAATATAATTCAGCACATTTCTTCACCAACCACAAGTGGGGCCCACCAATTCTAGAATTTTCCATCAAAATGATAAACTCCGAAAATTCAACAATTTCTGAACCAGTCATCTTGTAAAATTCATAATAAATCATACGTTCATTTTTAACGGTTCAAAATTTGTGGACATATACTCAACTTATATATGTATAACATATCCAAAAATTACCACGATCCAACGGTCGGATTAAAAATTATAACCCCCGCAAAATATCTCAAAAACCCTGATTTTTAATACCTCCATTCCGACAAAAATACTGATAAAAACCTCAACATTAACTCCTTCATTTTTACCACAAAAATATATCCCTCATTTATATCCACATAAAATAAATATTTTTTATATATGAATCAATAATTAATTATTCACAAATAATATTACAGAATCACATTTATGACAACCAGGCCGTTCCCAGGAAAGAGGGGCTTTCCAATAAGGATTTCTCCTTACTGGCGCGCAATTAGATGACCAAACCTCTCCTTAGACAGAACTTTCTAGACATTGCCAATAATGTTATCTAATAATATTATTCAAATAATATGAATTATTGATCTGATAATGAAAATACTGTGCAGCAACAATTATTGAAACAACAATAATATAAAATATCAACGCAGCAATTATTGAATCAATAAAATAAAATATTGAACAATAACTACTGTAACAATTATTGAGTAGTGCCTTCTTACGTAAGAATCAATAATTGGTGCAATACCGTGTGCTACTGTATTTTAACCACCGGGTATTCCAACAGTATTAACGGTAACAACTACGCGTTATTTATAAACAACTTATACTTGTCGTTTTCTTCATCCAATCGCTTTCGTTATGGGGCCCACACAAGGCTGCGCCGTCGTACGAATATTCCCCGACAGCAAGAATATTCCACGACCAAACGAATATTCCCCGACAAAATGAATATTTTATAACCACTTGCTTATTTTGCAAAATTTGCACATTTCACCCATAACCAAAGTATTATATCAAATTAACCCCTTATTATTCACAATAATATTTAGAGAAAATTTGATTTTATTCATTAATAAGTTGGGGTCTTAC